>BQNB010098235.1:0-25205 GCA_026074375.1 Tanacetum coccineum
TTGTTATGTTTTGTCATTAATAAAACCTTAGCCTAAGTTGATTGTAAAACGTTTTGTTTAAAACCGGTTCATTTGTATTAACATAGAGCAAACAAACATGACCTCTTGCGAGGTGGCCACTCGGAGTCGGGAATATCATCCCTACGATCAACAGGTGGTGGTATGTATAGAGATGGTGGTAGTGGTGGTAATGGAGGTGATGGTAATGCGGCAGTAACCGCATCAACAAGGGACTGAGTGGAGGCTATCCTAAGTGTCTGGATTTGGGTTGGACACCCAGATGATGGTAGTAATGGTGATAGCACTGGTGGTGGTGATGAATGTGCAAATGGGGCCGTGCACCTAGTAAGGCGCTCCCCTGCAGAGGGTGGTGATACTGAGATAAGTAGTGATGATGGTGGAGTAGGCATGGCTAGAAGTCTCTCAACCTCTGCATTTGGTGGAAGGGATATGGAAGCCTGAAGTCGGACAGTAATCCTAGCTCCAGTGGTAGTAATGTCAGTGAAGGGTGGTGGTATAACAGGCTCTGTTCCCTCAGGTGGGGAAACAAGCTCAACAGTAGGTACAATAACAGAGGAGTCGATTGGAGCTAAGTGCTCCTCCTCCTCCTCCTCCTCCTCATCTTCATCCTCTTCATCCTCATCCTCATCATCGGCGTCATCCTCGGATGAATTGCCATCATCATCATCTCCATCCTCTCCTTCGTCTATGGGATAGTCAACCGGACCATCCTTAGTCTCATCATCCTCATACTCCTCTGGATCCTCTTCTGGATCCGACTCAACAACATATCCTGGTGACTCAGCAGTAGGTGAAACAACAGGAGGTAATGACTGCTCCTCAGCCAGAAACTCATGCTCATCCTCCAATGATATATACTCAGGGTATATAGGCTCTGGCATATAGTCAGGATCATGTGGATGTATGAACATAGGCTCACGCTCATCCTCGTCATATGGTACTGGTGGTGTCTGTGGATCCTCGGGGCCTGGTATGTAATCCGGTGATGGTGGGGCTACCGGTTGTATAGGGAGCCCATCGTATCCTAATATGATGACTCGTGGAGAACCACCGTCAGATATCTCCTCATCGGCTCCCCAGAAGACTCTGCCTGGCTCAGAGTAGGTGTAGACGAAAGTGTAGGTAACCGCAAATGATGCAGAAGACATGGCTAAACTACTAATGCTATATCAATCACGCATATAAGTATTACTTATAAGACTCTTATAGTAATATACGTAGTATAATTTATATACGCGTATATCAATCACGCAAGCACTTACTAAACTACTAATGCTAAAACATGCAAAAACAGTGTATGTCTGTAAGCACATTGATGGATTGGAAAAACAGTATGTATATGTGTCCGTGCTAACCCCATTTGTAATGCAGTGCTTGAAATGGTTATAGTCTAGACAAAAATTTTGACCTGGTTTTCTCCTATAAACCTGGCTCTACGATACCAATATGTAACACCTCCAATATGGGTTGGCAGCGGATATTGGATATCCTGATGGGCGTTACTTCATAGTCCAATATCACACTTTATGAGAACGGACCACACTAAACGTGTCGTTTTAAAAAGATACATTGAATTAACAAAATACTTGTTATTTACATAGCTCATGGATTCAATCTGTTCGACAATACTAGTAATGATTTTCGGTTTATTAACAAATGTTCCCAAAATGTAATACGCCCCAAATCTTTAGTAATGACTCTCCAAAGAGTGACCCCTAATGTATCTTGGCACTAGTATCTTATGACCTCTGAGAAAAACATGCTTAAAACGTCAACATAAAGTTGGTGAATTCATAGGTTTATATAAATTAATTGTAGGACCGCAAGATTTCCAAGTGTATGATTAAGCAACAGATGCAAAGATCATAAAAAGTAATTACGTTTTCCTAAGCTCATGACACTGAAGCTCGACATGTATGAAGAATGGCAATAAATTGCACAACCATTGCCTTCGCGGTGATGATGTTTTATATCCTCGCAACATCCCAAATCCGACATGGTATACGTTTGTTGTCCGGCAAACCGGCACAGTGAGCGCTACTCACCCAAACGGGGATGTCAATCCCAAATAGATCTATTTATAACACTCGCGCTTACAATCTAGTAATTGATTATTCATGATAATGGGCTCAGTGGGTTATCGCTACTTAGGAACACGTAATCATTGTATAAAATGTACACTTGCGTCCAATTTGTAAAACAAAGCATGTTCTCACCCCAAAGATGTAAATCATTTAAATAATTGTAAAGCATGGGGCTATGAACTCACCTGAGTAGGTAGTCCTCTGTGAATGATAAATATATCCAAGTATGGCAAATGAATCACACCGTCAAATAACCTAAAGTAAATCACGGGCCGTCTTAGTCTTTTACAAGTTTAGGCTATTGACTTCTTATGTTAATAACTACAATTATTTTGCTAGTTTATATATATTGTTATCACTTGTGTGGTGGTGCACATGTTTATTGTATTTGTCTTTACTTGATGGCTCTTGAGAAGGTAAATCACACATGTTCAAGTATATATATAAACGTTATTAGTAAATATACATATTTATTAAGTCGTGTTTTAATTTGTATAATATCCCCATATATATTTTGATTGTTACGATACGTTAAGTGTTTATAAAAATCACTTTTGTTTGTAAAATCATTAGGTTTTCTATATTTACAATATAAAAACAGCTATGTTTGTTTATGAAAATATTAATATTTACATTTTAAACCCTTAGGTTTCCCACATTTACACCTTTAGTCCTTCAACTTTACAAAAATTACACTTTAGGTCCTTATACTTTCAAAACAGCCCTTTAAGTTTCAGAATGTCAAAAACAGTCCCTAGACTTATAAAATCAGTTTTGGCAGTTTTAACCCTCAAGTTTACAAATTGACACCATTTTAGTCTCTGGATCCTAAACTCTGCGCTCCTCAAAATTTGCATTTTAAGCCCAATTAAGATTTAACAAGTGGCAATAGGTTTTATTGAGTTCTAATAAGTTCTATAAGTACTTATCCTCTTCAGCTTATTGAATTATATTGACTTCTGTTTTGCTGTAAAAATAAGCTCGGATAAGCTTATTTTGGGCCTATTGGGTGTTACCCCAATTACCTTAACCCAAAAACTATTCAAAAGTCTTTTAAAGTTTTAATACATGATCCAACTTATTTTCTAGTCTCAATAAGCACTTATAGGATCTTTTTAAGCTGCCCTGAGTTTATGGCTTATTCCATAAGCCCATAACTCTCGGTAATGGGTCTTTGGGCCCGTTAGGAACCCGATAAGCCTCCTAAGCCTTTGGGCTCGATCCATTTCATTCCATTAACCTTCCAATGTTCTGTAATAAGTTAAATAAACTGCTTCACTCTCACAAATAAAGCTAGCTAGGGCTTCATTTGTGGCTTATGGGCTCTCGGCTTGGTTTACGGTAATGCGACTTGTCGGCGCTTTAAGGGTCTGATTATGTTTAACATTTTTTTGAAGATAGGGTCCATATAAGTTCAAGAAGTTATCACTAGACCTTCAATATGCTCAAAGGTGCTTATTAATAAGCTGTGAACCAACAAGTTTGATCTGTTAGGTCTGTTTGGGTCGTACGTAGGCTATTGGGCCTAATAGGCCCATTAAGGGTCCAACTAGTTTATTAAGGTTCTTGTAAGGTTTTGTTAGGGTTTGATAGGTTCTTAAGCCCTCGTTTAAGCACTTAATCCCTAAATAAGCTAAACCATAAGCCACATCGCCCCTTTGGTGGGTTTTCGGCCCAACAATGGACATATACGTCCACTTTGAGTGTAATTGGTTCGTGTTTTGTGGTGTTTAACCCTAAGCCGAATACGTTGAGCTCATATGATCTCCCTATGGTTCGTTTAACACATGCAAGCATTAAATAAGTTTGTATACACCTTCCCTAGCCACGCCATTTCGTTCTTTTGAAAAGTTTACGTACGGTTTTTTTGTAAAATTCGTTTGTAAATAAAAAAGTGTAACCCTTAGTCATCGTTAAGCCTTGTTTTGTATATGTTACTCATTCTAGCACCACATAAGATCAAATATATGTATATATATGTACGTGAACCATGCATGGGTTGAACCATGCGTGTTCATACTCATGTATATTGGTAAATTTCACTATACCATGACCTACACGACTAGAAATCAAAGAAATATTTAGAATACAAAAGTGTACAAGCTTGAACGCGACTTACAAAGGTCCTAGTGACTTGGTTATGTGTTGTAACGAGTAGAATGTCAATCCAAACGTGTCACACGATCGTATAACCCAATGTACGCCAACCCTAAGCTTTAAAGCTTATCAAATAACTCAACCTTGGCTCGCGTTCCTCCTTATGAACTTGTATGAATACCTTAATATTGTTTGTGGGTTCGAATGAGATTTATGAAGGTGTTTGTTTGCGACTTATGACCCAAGACAAGAGAGACAAGGATGGTTTGTTTGAGAGAGAGTGTTTAATGTGTTTATGAGTTTTCAAGAAGTGTTAAGTGTCAATGTGAGTGTGTATATATAGGCATGATAACTAGTTAGCTTTCCTAGTCCCAAAATCAAACCAACCCGTGCCCTTTTGTATGGTTTCTAGTTATCAAGACATGGTTTTGCTAATACTACTTAGTACATATCTTAATTACAAGATATATGTACAAGATTTACTAGGATTTAGCAAGATTTCTTGGTTTGTGTATATGTATGTTGTTGCCGCGGGTATCAAAGGAAAAGAGGGATCCAAAGTGGTCTTTATCCAATGTGTATTAGCTTAACTAGGAGACATTGATGACACTTCTTAATTAAACCCTTAATGTACAAGTACTTAGGAGATATTAAGGATTTTCTAGTTGGTTTTGTTTCCCCACATCCGGCCCTAGTAGGTTATTAATACAAGATTTTATTAAATTTTGTATTTAAGGATTAAAAGTGGGTGTTGGTTTGAGTCTAGGTAAATCTAGGTATTTCCGGGGTGTGTCTAAATGTATTTTATTGCGAAACGTAAGCCTTTTACGTGACCAATAAAAATAAAATACGCAAAGTCATTAATTATCTTCTTAATAATTATATAACACTTGATTGATGTAAACCTTAATTTATTTGGTGACCGTTTACGTTAAATGATTATTTCTAGTCTACGCGATTTAGCTTAAAGTTAAATTAAAAGTAAACGTGTATCGGACCAAACTAAATAGTGACGAATAATAGGAGTCGTAAAAGGACCTGAAATTGAAAAATGTTACTTCTTCAGTGTTGCTGATCCAGCTTGCATTAGTGTAACCTTCCAACACTGAAGGATAGCCAATATACATCAATCTATAGTCAATGGTTTTCTTCAAGTACTTCAGTACCCGCTGAATTGCTTTTCAGTGTTGAGTACAGGGTTAATAGTATACCTACTCAGTTTACCCACAGCAAATGCAATATCAGGCCTTGTACTAGTCATGGCATACATCAAGCAGCCAATCACCCTAGAATACTTAAGTTGAGATACAACCTGATCTTTATTGGGCCTCAGCTTCTCACTTGTATCCATAGGAGTACTCATTGGAGTGCAATCAAAGTAATTGAATTTCTTCAGTACTTTCTCAATATAATGAGACTGAGAAATTGCTATACCATTACTTTCATGTTTAATCCTTATACCCAAGATAACATCAGCCTCCCCCATGTCCTTCATAGAGAACCTTGATGATAAAAATTCTTTTGTCAGGTCAACCTGAACTTGGTCAGTGCCAAAGATCAGCATATCATGAACATATAGGCAAATGATGACTCCTTTACCAAATTCATCAAATTTGCTATATACACATTTGTCAGCTTGGTTAAGTGAATAACCATTAGACAAAACAACTTTTTCAAACTTTTGATGCCATTGCTTAGGTGCCTACTTCAGCCCATATAGAGACTTAATTAATCAGTTTACAAACCTTATTTTCATTGCCAAGCATGATGAAGCCCTGAGGTTGGTTCATATAGACCTCCTTATCCAATTCACCATTCAAAAAGCTGTCTTCACATCCATCTGATGAATAATCAGACTGTGAATTGATGCCATAGCAATCAGCAGTCTTATGGTACTGATACGTACCACTAGGGAATAAGTATCAAAGTAATCTATCCCTGACTTTTGTTTAAAGCCCTGAATGACCAGGCTTGCCTTGACCTTTTCAACAGTTCCATCTACCTTCAGCTTTCTTTTGAAGATCCATTTGCAACCCAGAGGTCTGCAACCTAGAGGTAGGTCAGCCAATACCCAAGTGTCGTTGCCCATGATGTAGTTCATCTCATCATTAAATGCTTCTTTCTAGAAAACAACTTCCTGGGACTTCATTGCTTTATCAAATGTTTTGGGATCATCCTCAACATTAAAGCAATAGGAGTGTTGGTTAGAGACCTTATCCCGTGTACCTTCAATTAAGTATAATTGAAATTCAGGCCCAAAATCCTTTTGAGTCCTATGCCTTTTGCTTTTTCTAAGCTCAGGCTCACGTTGCTAAACAACCTCCTCAGTGACCTTTTCAGGGACCACTGAACCACCAGAGTCTTCAGTTCCTTTTACCATGGACCTCTGACTTGGTATAGAGACTGATGAGAACCTATGCTCATCAAAGATAGCATCACTTGATTCAATGATTGAGTTAATAGCAACTGGATCATTAGGTTCAATAACATAGAACTTAAAATCCTTAAAATGCTCAGCATATCCAACAAAGATGCATTTAATGCCTCTTTCACCAAAAGTTTCCAGCTTTGGATTAGGGAGTCTTACAACTACCCTACAACCCCAAACTCTGAGATAATTTAGGTTTGGTTTCTTTTTAGTCTAGAGTTCATAAGGGGTTATCCTGTTCCTTTTATTAGGAACCTAATTTAATAAATAGTAAGCTGTTAATATAGCTTCACCCTAAAACCCTTGACTTAGCCCTGAGTAGGACAACATAGAATTAACCATTTCTTTCAATACCTTGTTTTTCCTTTCAGATATACCATTTTGTTGTAGAGTATAGGGGGCAGTCGTTTCATGAATAATACCAACAGACTGAAAATACAGAGTATCCATGTACTCACCTCCCCTATCAGTCCTGAATCGTTTGATCAGAAACCCTTGTTGTAATTCAACTTCAGTTTTGAATACTTTGAATTTATCTAATGCTTCATCCTTTAAATGTAATAAATAAACATAACAAAACTCTGAAGCATCATCAATGAATGTCACAAAGTATTTCTTATTCCCTAAAGAGGGAGTAGAATGTAAATCGCAAAGATCACTGTGGATCAGCTCCAAAACTTTAGTTTCACGTTTTACATTTTAAAATGGTTTCTTAGTTATTTTGGTCAGCATGCAAGTCTTACATTTTTCAGTGTCCATGTCAAAAGCAGGGATTAACCCATCCTTAGACATATCTTGCATCCTCTTAAAGTGGACATGGCTCAGTCTAGCATGTCATATGATTGAATCATTCAGTTTAGAGGTTGACATAAAGGCTGAAGCATTCGGGGGTCATGGGGTTTATGGGGAATTTTGTTTCGTGTTATTTTGGTTAGCATGCAAGGTCTCTACATAATTTTTCAGTTGTCATGTCATAAACAGTGGGATAGCAAAACCTGACACGAGGTGTATTGAGAGTGGATGAAGAAGTACACCCACAGGAGGTTTGTGGGATATTGGCTCTGTTCGAGATTTGCAATTGAGGTAAGGGGTTGATTTGCAGGTTTGTAGGGGGATGGACTTATGGCTCCGATACACAATATTTTATTCTGTGTCTTAGTGTTTCGATGTGTTCTGACAGTGTGGTAAGGTCTTGTATTCACTTTTATAATTGTGTTCCTAATGGGGGCGGTGGTGGTCTTATGGTTTGGGATGGTAGGTTGGATTGATAGTGAGGGGGGTGGTAATGTTTGGAGGGGGCTTCTTGAGGGTGTGTGGTTTTCTGACGGCGATGTGTGGGGGGGGAGGTAGTGAAATCGAGGGAAGGGCGGAGGTTGTGAGAATATTTAGGAGTTTTAAATGTAAGGGGAGTGTTTAGTTTATGATTCGTGAGTATAATTAATTAGGAATGGGATAAAATGGGATCGGGGCGGTAGATGGGGAATGCTAGGGTTGTTTGTGCTGAGAATCGCGGCGTTAGTAGATGATGGGAGTGTTAAATTATTGAGTGTAGGCGTATATTATACATGGATATGGGGGAGAGATGTGGATTTAAAATACATGGATTATGATGTGTCGGAGGATGGTTGGGTTGCAGAATGTGTATTCGTGGGTTTATTTGTTTACGAGTAGAGTAGTAATTGTGGGTGGTTTTATGTGGAGGTACAGGGACTGTGGGGGGGGGTTAGATGTGTTTAGCCAATGATGTAGTAGTTTTAATAGCACACGTCTTAACGGGGTGCTTTGGGGACTGGTTCGAGTAAGGCGAAAGTCTGCAAGGGGGTTATCTTATATCTAGCTGTGGTCATTGTAAATGATAGGAGGACTTTGCAGGGGGATATGGGACTGGTGGATGGGGAAAATAGATCGGGTTATATTTAGGCAACGTGGCGGGGGGGATTGGGTCGGTGAATGAGTTGAGGTTGAGCTGATCGTGGGGTGACGTTTTCGTTATTGTAATCATGTTACCCTGGATTCAGTGAGTTGTTTTGCCCCACCATATTGAAAACACTGAAAGGACTATCCAGCAAATTTTGCAACTTTGGAATAGGTACATTATCCTTGCGCCAGTAAAGGACAACTACCTCATTATGAAAAGGAACTGCCCCAACTTCAAATCAAATAGTTAATTCATCCCTTCAAATGTTTTAAGGTCGTGCTTGATATCTTATCCAGGTAGGGGGAAGTTCTTTCACATGATTTCTTGAATCCTGAGATTGATTCTTCCATGTTCATCTTGTGTTGTGTTAACCTCCATGTATACCAATTGTTCATTATATTATTCCATAGACTGGTCTTGAATCTGTCATTTTGTAATTTGGGAAATTTCGTACTATAGGAATTAGTACTTTAAGGCATCCTCAGCCATACATTTGGCCTCATGGTATCCCATTAGTTCGTTTGGGAATTGCATTCAACAATTTTGGTAAATATCAAAACTAGGTAGTCAGGCATACATTGAGGCATCTGAAAACCTGCAGACCTATTCGTCATTAAAATTCACTATTCTGGCATCTTCCTGGACCTTGTTCCACAGTTTGGATTGTCACCTCTTCTTCAGGCATGGGCATAGTACGTCCAGCACGTAACCACACTTTGCTCGCGACAGCAAAAGTGCATCTTCTTTTGCCATCTTACGAAAGTCTACCCCTTTTTCTAAACTTTTCAGCTTGGTAAAGTTTGAAGCCTTGAGTTTCTAAAAGCAGCCATTGATTATCATATAGATAGGTTTGCTCTTGACTGTTGATTCTTTGTGTGCCCAGATCAGGGTGTGAAGATAACTTAAATGACTAGATTACAGTTATAAAGATGGTTACCGGATATCACTTGGAAATCGTGTAATCACTTTGCAAAGCAAACTATGCGACCCTATTACTTGGGTATCACGAAAATTTACTAGAGATAAGACTAATGTATGTTCTTGGTGTCGCTCCCATCAAGAACCCTGCGTTTCTAAAGAGTTTAGGTATATGTTGGTGTTTTCATGCACTTGGTTTTTCACCGTACGTCTTCACATGCTGTTGTGACCTTCCTATTTATAGGGAGAACACATCAAGTCCTGGTCAGGTATTATGAGGTGATTATAGGGGATATAATCTTTTCAATAATTAGCCTCCTTGATTTTAGGATTAGTGTTACATGACCCTGATTAATCGGTAGTCATTTCAATGTGATTGTATTACATAAGAAACGGCTAAGTTATTACAAATCATTGAATTCATACCAGCGTGTTATTTATATAGTATCCTGAACCATCAACTAGCCCGCTGAAGGTTTAAACTGAACTAGCCCGCTGACGAGTCAACCCGCCGAGGATACTTCCTCTGATGGATTACTCCCTGATGGGTATCCTTTCTGCTTACGCTTGCAAGCCATCCGACATGATGAAACTATCATTAGTCAGTGTACACTCAACCACGTTTGAGAGCTTAACTCATGCTCGCGCGACATCAGCGACCACTGACCTTGACCAGTGACATGAATTCCTTTAACGACTATCTGAGTCAGGGTGTTCAGTGGATAATGGGGTGTACACTCCGTATCCTACGACCATTTAATACTGGTATCAACAAACCCACTACAAATTAACTAATTTCCAACAGAAAACATGTTCAACGGTTATAAACTCGGGCCGGAATCGAACCGGGTTTCAAAACATGATATTACGCAAGGTTTTCAAGATCGGGATCCTACCCAGGATCGTTTTCGTCTTTGCAAGATCGAGATCGTAAGATCGGATCGGGATCGTAAGATCCTACTATAATGTTATTTTCTTAATAGTCTTTGTAATATTATACAAATCTATAACTTATTATATATATCATAAACAAAAAAAAAAAAACGAGATCCCTCCGGATCACCGACAAGTAGCCGATGACCGGAGGATAGCAATTTTTATTGGTGGATCTTACCTAGAGCTGTGATACCATGAAAGATAATAGAAATTGATATTGATTGGATTCCTTTCATTACATAACAAAGCATGTCTATTTATAATAGAACATAGCTTTGGGAATAAGCTACTAAACCCTAGATCTAATGGACCTCAAGCCCACAATGGCTTGGGCCAATAATTTATGCGTCTAACACTCCCCCGCAGTTTGAACGGGGTCTTCGATACGGACAAACTGGATGAATGTTGAAGCCGATTCTTCTTCTCTTTTTCTTCTTTGTTGCTCGTTTGCACGGAGATTGACTTGTATTTGACGACATAATTGTATATATTGCTTCGCAGTTTCCTCCATTTTTTATGACGTTTGCTATTTTTTTTACGTCATGGCTTATTTTGCCTTTAGGAGGGAGCGGCAATTTGTTGGACAACTTTTGTTGTCAACGACAATGATCTTCGACAACGAAAACAATCAGATGAGAAAAAAGGGTTGATCTAGGCAACTCAACAATTTTTTTTTTGTGTTTTGACGGCTAGGGTTTAGGGTTTATGCATTGAATACGAAAAGTAAAATCCTAAATTAATAAAAACAATAAAGCGGAAAAAAAAACGAGATCCTTCCGGATCACCGACAAGTAGCCGATGACCGGAGGATAGCAATTTTTATTGGTGGATCTTACCTAGAGTTCTGATACCATGAAAGATAATAGAAATTGATATTGATTGGATTCCTTTCATTACATAACAAAGCATGTCTATTTATAATAGAACATAACTTTGGGAATAAGCTACTAAACCCTAGATCTAATGGACCTCAAGCCCACAATGGCTTGGGCCAATAATTTATGCGTCTAACACACTCAACAACGTTGAAGAGCTAACTCACTGAATTTCATCAGCGAACACTGACCTTGATCAGTGACATGAATTCCTTTAACGACTATCTGAGTCAGGGTGTTCAGTGACCAATGGGTGTACACTCCGTACCTCCAGCCTCATTATCCGGTATCAACTAAACCCTACAATTAAACTAAATTTTCAACAGAAACAGGTTCAACCGGTTAAACCGGCCGGATCGAACCGGGTTTCAAAACATGATATTACGTGTAAATCTTAACCGTGTGAGAATTCAAACAACTGTCGTTAATTTGGAAAACTATTCGACAATTTTGGAGAGTTTAACAGATAAGTTAAATGATCAATTACTTTGAATTTTCAAACAAACTTCCTTTAAGTGATGATTACAAAACTTGCAATTTAGATGAGAGTAAAAAACCCTAACCCACATACGGGCTTGGGCTACAAGTAACCTATAATTGATCAGTTTTACACCATTCTTGTGAAATTTCACTAGAAAAAATATGGCAGGAAACAAAAAAGCACACGCAGTCGGAATTGATTTAGGTACAACATACTCGTGTGTAGCTACTTGGCAAAATAACCGTGTTGTGGTAATCACTAATGAACAGGGCAACACAACGACGCCTTCTTGTGTTGCTTTCACTGATAGAGAGCGGTTGATCGGCGACGCAGCTAAAAACCAAGTCGCAATGAACCCTACCAACACAGTTTTTGGTAAAAAAAAAATCTTTTCAGTCTGGTGTTTTTCAGTATATATTACGCTCGATCATGTAATCTTTGAGATTAGATATAGGGTTTAAAGTTATTAGACAAGTACACAAAGAAGTAAGAAACAATATTTTCTGTGAGCATATCAATGTATCTTATGTAATTTTTTATTATTGTTATTTTTAGAATGGCAACTAACTACCCGAGCTTGTGTTCCATACCCTATGTTGTGTGAAATAGTAGTGGGTAAATCATACTTAGGACATGTGAGCTAGATTTGTTGTGCAAACAAATGTGAGATTATTAAAATTGCCATTCTAAAAAAAAAAAAAAAATCTATCTCACATGACCTAAGCAGGACTTGAACCAACAACCATTTGGTTTGTGAGCTTCTCACACAATTTCATCTAATGTTTGAGATTAGATGTGCTGTAAGTTTAACCAGACCATGGAACAAACACTACAAGAAAAAAGGGCTATAGTGACGAGAATTGAGTGACGACTTTTTCATTTGGTCACTATTTAGCGTCACTGGTATAAAGACAGTGACGAAACTTATAAGTGGTCATTATGTAGTCACAAAATTACATGCTAGGTAATTTTGATCTAGAGTAGTGACGAGATATTTGGTCACTGACACGATAAACGCCAGTGACGAAATTTTGGTCACTTTTTTACACATTGCTAATTCTATAAAATGACTTAACAATAAAAATAATGTTTATTATATGTATACTTATTAAAACTTGTATATTTGTGTATTTTTCAAAAAAATGTAAGCACTGTCACACGTTAAAGATAAAAAAATCTGTATTATAAAGAAATATGCAAAATTGCAAATATTTAAAGTGCGTTTAGTTAAGGAAAAACACTATTTTTAGAAGAAAAAAATTAGAGATCGCATTTAAATCCGTGTTTGAGACATAAACTTTCAAACACGATATTATTTTTTATTAATGTATAAATACGAAAAAAAAACTTTACCAAACATGTAAAAAAAATAACTTATAAAAAAAACACCACGTTAGTTTTTAACTCAAAGGGTTAGTTTCACCCTCCACTTTTTCATCCATTACTTTTCCCCAACATCTCATTTTCATTCCAAATAAACCTAACAGGCGATTTCCGGCGATATTCTACCGTATTTTAACGACGTCGGACCGTCGTCACACCGTCACCATCGCCGTCTTCTCTCCGTCACCGTCATCGCCGCCTATTTCGATACATCCATTTGGTTAATCTGTGATTCCCTTTTTATCATTATCAAATATCAATCATCTTTGTTATTGTAAAATAAAGTTTACCCTAATTTTAAAATTGATGTTTTATTGAACTATTTATTGCTATAGTTGTCAAATCAATGGATGAATTGGTATATTAGGCTAAATGTAACGGGATTGTTGTGCTCATTTATCATATAATTGCTAGTTTAGTTCTTTTTCATTTTCAGCATGAACACAAAGTGTTTGATAAAATGCCTTAATGAAAACATTAGTAGTTGACTGGATCAATGTGGTTATAGGTGGAATGAGGTCGGAATTTTGTTCAGATTTAACATCGTCGTTAAGTGATTGGGGATGGTTAACGGTTGTAGACATTGGTTTAGGTATTTAGTTTTATAGTCGCTTTTTTGTTATATTTTTGTTCAGTTACATATTCAAGTTATTTAGTTAAACTAGTTAAGAATGTTTATTAGGTGGCGGCAAACTTAGAGATACTACATATAGTATGTGGTTTTAAAAAGATAGGTTATTCCCTTAAGAGGTAAACTTATCTCAAAGAGCCGCTTACATTAGCAAATTGTCCAAATTTAGAAGACTGGCTCTTAATTTGATAATAGAAAATGCGAAACATACTCAAAACTGATTCTTGCAGCTAAAGTTGAACGAATCACTTTAAATGAACTCTAGTACACCCCTGGGAGTTATTGCAGAAATAGAATGCAGCTTGCAAACTTTGATTGTCCGGCCTTTACATAATGGCATCTTTCTCTTGATTTCTATAATAATAGTTACCATCTAATCCTAATATTTGTTATTGAAGGTGGAACTAGAATACATTGGAATTAGAGTTGCCACGGTTGGTGTCGTAGGCTTAGTTGTACTAAACTGTTACCAAGATAAGAAATTAGACCTATACACCAACAAAATATGTGATGATGGAGTATATGAACTCAGGTGAACTATTTTATTATATTATCACTAATGGGCGACTTGAGGAGAATGAGGCTCGCCATTACTTTCAGCAGGTATGAATCATTATTTTTCTTGCACACAAACATCCACTTTTGTTAATCCCAAACACCCCCTTAAAAGACAAGATAAGCACTTCAAATAAGCAACCAAAACTCCTTTTAAGTCTATGAACAGGACACCCTTTGGGCTTTGAACTTGAACGATAGTGTAGTAAAACCTATGTATATTTTTATCCCAAAATAGGGTTGTTTGTTGTTTGTTTGCATAATGTGCGAAGTTAATTAGGTTGTTTGAGCTTGATTTGTTTATTGTTCCTTCTTTGGTTGTTTTTCATTATAAAATATCTTGGGGCTCGTGCTAAATGTGTTTGATTGTTACCTTTTCTTTTGGTATTAATTACCAGATGGTGTTAGTTATGACACATAGTAATAGAGTATTTTCATTTTATGAAATCGTTGAAGACAGTCATAAGAACTTTAACGCTACATTGAACGACAGTATTTGATTCTAACGCTGAACTTTTACCTTCGACCTGTCCTAGCCTATTCATATTGTATGAGTTGTAGACTCAACTAAGTAGTCATAAACTCCTGTATTTGCTACATTGGCTGAGGACTAGGGGTTTTCTTTTCTTTTTTTCTTTTTCTGAAAATCATTCTACCACCTAATTTTAATATTAGAAAACCGTTGACCTCGGGTCTTACAGGAGTGATCTTACCACTTACTTTAGGATTCACCCCTGTTGATATAACTTTTATCATCTTTCATTCTAATATGACATTCTAAGTTACTGTATAATACTACTCCGCACTTAATTTGATAAAAATTATTAGAACATAAACAGCAGTTAACTTATATGTTTGTAATGTCTTCTAGTGTTGTCAAGGCGTATAACAAGATATACTTTTTTTATGGTTTGATAGCCTTGTTTACTGAATAAAAATGACTGAGGATTTTATGGAGCAAAGTTCTGGCGACGAAAGTGATGCAAACGATTCTGAAATAGAGGAATATGCAGAAAAATCTTACGAAGAGCTCAAGAGTGGAAAACATGATATCAAGTTACCAAACGGAGCCTTCACTTGTCCATACTGTCCTAACAAGAAAAAACGTGACTATCAGTACATTGACTTATTGCAGCATGCTGCAATGATAGGGAGAAGTGATACAAAAAGACGAAGTAAGAAAGACAAGGCTAATCATCTCGCACTAGCTAACTATCTTGAAAAGGATATATCAGAAGCTTCTGGTCCGACTCAACCTATTGATGACGTTGATCACCTTGAAGACCATGATGGTGATGAGATGTTTGTATGGCCATGGAAGGGTGTTGTTGTCAACTTACCAATTGAATTGATAGATGGGCGTTATATTGGTAAAAGTGGTTCAAGTATGCGAGACGAATTAACCAGAAAAGGTTTTAATCCCACGAGGGTGCATCCATTATGGAATTTCCGTGGTCATTCAGGATCTGCAGTAGTTGAATTTAGAAAAGATATGGCAGGGTTCTATAATGCCATGTCATTTGAGAAGGCATACGAGGCTGATCATCATGGTAAAAAGGACTGGAATTCAGATAGTGATCCAAAATCTGCTATATATGGTTGGGTTGCTCGTGCTGAAGATTACAGGTCAAACACAATAATAGGCGAGCATCTTCGCAAGATTGCTGATATCAAAACTGTGTCTGATATTAAGGAAGAAGAAGATCAGAAAACAATTAAGCTACTGTCAAATTTGGAAAATGTAAGAGAAAACAAGAAGAGGCGCATGGAAGAGATAAAAACCAAATACATGGAAACCGAGATTACCCTTAGCAAGCTAATTGCTGAAAAGGATAAAAATGACCAAGCTTATAATGAAGGTATGTGCTATATTCGTAAGTTTTTATTATTGTTTGCTCAAATTTAATATTTTGGTTTAATTTGTTATGCTTTGTATTGATTAGAGATGAAGAAAATTCATATGAGGGCACAAGAACATATCCAGAAGATCTTCAATGACCATGACAGAACAAAAATGCAAATAGAAAATGAAAGGAGAGTACTTGAACTTCATGCTAATGAACTGCAGAAGCGTGAGGTTGTAAATGAAAACGAAAGGAAAAAGCTTGCCCAAGAGATTGAAGAGGTGTGACATTTGTGCATGAATATTCCATTTCTTATGTTATCTTTCCCTTCCATATATACGAAAATTTATGAAATATTATGTTCTAGATATACAACTAGCTTCATCTTTTATATGATTCACTCCACAATATATAAATTTTGCCATGATAACAAGTATAGTTACGGTCTACAAGTTTGTGAGACTGCTTACGCATCTTTTGCCATTTTCTTGGACTTCTTTTTTATTTAATTTTATAAGCAAACATATGTCATTCCGTTATTTTGCAGAATGCTGTAAGAACTAGTTCACTTCAGGTAGCGTCTGATGAGCAAAGGAAAGCTGATGAAAGCATGATGAAACTTGCAGACGATCATAAGGTTAAGATTATACTTCTATATAGATATTGATCGAACATTGTGAGATGTTTGACCCATTAATTTTTAAACGTGTTGATTTGGGTTTTGATTTAATACTAATGGGTCAATGGGTCGACTATGTCGAATGGGTTGAAAGTATCAAAAAGTAAAATGATAATGCTAACAACCTCCTAATTAGATAATTATTGCAATAACATATCATTTGTTGTGGTGTATGCTTTTAGAGGGAAAAGGAGAAACTCGATGAGAAAATAATACTCCTTGAGAAACAGCTGGATGCAAAACATGCTTTAGCGCTAGAAATAAAAGGTTTGGAAGCGAAATTAGAAGTTAAAAAGCACATGGGAGCTGATGACTTGCAGCTTTTGAAGGAGATGGAGGACCTATACGGTAGCATAAACGAAAAGAAAGAAGAGTTAGAGTATGTGGAAAGCATATATCAGACTCTAGTTATTCAGGAACGAAAAGCCAATGATGAGCTGCAAGAGGCTCGTAAAGAGCTGATTGAAGTAAGTGATTTTTATATCGTGGAGTCTAGTTATATTACTTTGAACTAACTTCTGAGTTATAAATTGTCTGCTTTTTTTTTTGAACAAATTGTCTGTGCTTATGCTAAAGGATATCTGCAGTTGTCAGGAAGATATTATGCTCGAGTCTCCACTCAATTTGTGACACAAGAAAATTTAGGGGGTGTTTGGATATACGTATCAAAAAGTGATCAAGTTTAATTGTTTGGATAAACAGATTATGTCCCAAATTATCAGAAGCAGAAACTTTTCGATAATCAAAACAAAGTTGATAATCTAAGGGTAAAATTAAAAGACCTAATGGGTACATAAACTACATATCTATGTAAAATAGCACAACACGTATTTCAAATTGAGGTTTTCTATCTTCATATTGTGAGACTTCTTGCTCTACACTTTAGTAGTTACTTATATAAAAGAATTCTCTTGACTGTTGCTCTTTATGATGCTGTTATTTGAAGGGGTTTAGAGAACTGTCAAAAGCTACACATATTGGTCTCAAAAGGATGGGGGAGCTTGATAATAAACCCTTTTATGATGCCATGAAGCAAATGTACAATGAGACAGAAGCAGTAGATAAAGCTTCAGAGCTATGTTCGTTATGGGAAGAGTACCTTCGAGATCCCAGCTGGCATCCTTTCAAAGTAATCACCATCGATGGAAAATCAGAGGTACCCTTTTATAATTGATGAGCGGCATTATAAGATTCAATCTCTTTGTATGCAGATTTTCAGTTTCCTAATGAAAATGTGTTCCTTTAACTGTGGTACTACCTACTAAAATATTTTATTGTAATCATATCAAATGTGAAATTATGTCACAAAGGGTCACCCAACAGATACGATACATAGGTCGATGGTGTAAACAAATAGCATACGTGTATAGTTGTATTATAAAAATACTACTATTAAGAAATTTTGGCATTATTGGTGCAGAAAATCATAGACGAAACTGATGAAAAACTAAAAAGCCTAAAAAGAGAGCTGGGTGAAAAAGTGTACAAAGCTGTGACCACCGCATTGACAGAGATTAACGATTACAATCCTAGTGGAGGATATGTTACAACAGAGTTATGGAACTTCGCTGAAGGCAAAAAGGCTACTCTTAAGGATGGAGTTTCTTATCTTTTGAAGATGTGGGATACCCAAAAACGTAAGAGGGTTACTTAGGATTATGCTTATATTATATTGTGTAAATAGTGTTTGCCACTACTTATGTTTTACTTCTATGGATGATATGTGACTAGTAGGATTTCCGTATAACATATAAGTTTCTTAGGGAAGCGTTATGAAAAAGCTTATCATTTCCTTAGAGCATCTAGATTTGAATTCTTTATAAAGTCTGTGTTACTGTGTATACCTCAGGAAAGGTCAAGAACATCTCATTCGTACTCAGCTTCTACTTGAGCAACAACAAAGAGTTCTTATAATTCCCGGGTATTCCAAGTCTTTGCATTACTTAACCTTGATTCTACCTTTGACGGTGTTCTGATGTCTTCTGATTCTATCAAATTTTAATTTAGTTAAAGTGTTGCATGGGCTTCAGAAATTCAGAGACCATTTACCTAACCACATGGACAATTTGTTTAATTTCCATTAAACCTGCTAGAGATGTATAAAGAAAATGACCATTCGTTAAAGAGAAATGTTAGGATAACTTAAATTTTACATAATAATGTTCATACAATGACGTGTCATAGTAATTTTGTACATCCGTTTACCAATAATCAAAGAGGATAAATTTATATGACTTATATCTAACATATCATGTTATTGTTAGGTGATTTTAGTGTCATAAATTATTTTAGGTAATTGTGATTCACTAGAGATTAATGAGATTTTATATTAGACTTGCGAGTTAGCAAAGTGTGGAGTACACTCGTTGAGCTAGTAATATGTTTCCGACCACGACAAAGATGCAGGGTCGAAGAGCAGAGCCCCTTGCTTTGATCGGTATGAGTGGACTTACCAGTTTTTAAGGATTTGGGCCCACAAGTATCGTATTGTAGACTTTTCTTTTTCGAGAATTTGGGCCACTCCTCTACCCAATCTTCTACTACTTCCCCGTATATTTTATCTTGGTTAAGAAACTAAACATGCTATCCATCTAGTTCAAACTTACGCCTTATACTACTGGTGTTTACACTACTTTAAACGTATCATGGAGACCTTCTTGGTGCACCGTTTTAGCCACGCCACCTCACCACTTTCGAATGAATTTAGGAACTGTGCATATTAGTGGACTTTTACCTGTTTTATTGCTTATTGTGTGAACCACCCTTCCCTTTCTATTACCCGTAGTAAGACCATGAAGGATCGGTTTGAGGGCTTGGGTCTGCAAATTTTTATTGCCATGGCATTCTGAGAAACCTTCGGCGGCAAAACGAGAATGGAGGGTACCAAATTCCTCGAGGATTTTTGTAACTTTGTGACTTGTGCAAATTACACAACTGAGATTTATCGATGGTTGGGATTCAATGTAGCAACACAGACTGTTGCAGGTTATATCTTGGTAGTGGTTGCTGCTTCAATTATGACTAATTGGGCCCTTGATAAGCATTATCGTCTCAGAAAGGTACTTAATTTTCTCTTTTAATGTTAAAGAAAGAAATGCATTCACATTAATCATTCGACACAGCATTCTAATCTATGGTATACAATAAGAATGAGCCGTAACACGGCATAAGGGAGGGTCAACCGACCCAACTTGTTTTTTATCACATTAAAAATAGCACGTTTTGACCCAACTTGTGTTTGTTTTCACATTTGATTTGGCAGCTGTTTGACGGTAAAGAGCGAAGACCAAAATATATTGTCGCAGATTGGTAATACTGCCCCCATTCTTTTAAAGGCTGCAAACAGGGCGCTATTTGTCTTGTTCTTTTTTTTTCTTTCTTTCCTACAGATATGAACGATCTCATGAGTTTATGTCCACTGATATGTTTCGAAAGGGGATCCATAACAAAACAGTGCTTGAAATGGGTCGTTACTTTACGACCGTAATTTTTTTTTTTTACAAAAATATACCTTCTAACACGTCCAACCAAAAACACCGGCCGCCAAACATCCCGCAGCAGAGCGCGGGTGAACCTAACTTGTTTTGTACATTAGTTGACCAATAATCAAAGAGGATAAATTTATGACTTTATATCTAACATATCATGTTATTGTTAGGCGATTTTAGTGTCATAAATTATTTTAGGTAATTGTGATTCACTAGAGATTAATGAGATTTTATATTAGACTTACGAGTTAGCAAAGTGTGGAGTACACTCGTTGAGCTAGTAATATGTTTCCGACCACGACAAAGATGCAGGGTCGAAGAGCAGAGCCCCTTGCTTTGATCGGTATGAGTGGACTTACCAGTTTTTAAGGATTTGGGCCTACAAATATCGTATTGTAGACTTTTCTTTTTCGAGAATTTGGGCCCGCTCCTCTACCCAATTTTCTACTACTTCCCCGTATATTTTATCTTGGTTACGAAACTAAACGTGCTATCCATCTAGTTCAAACTTACGCCTTATAGTACTGGTGTTTAGACTACTTTAAACGTATCATGGAGACCTTCTTGGTGCACCGTTTTAGCCACGCCACACCACTTTCGAATGAATTTAGGAACTGTGCATATTAGTGGACTTTTACCTGTTTTATTGCTTATTGTGTGAACCACCCTTTATATGTACCCGTTAGTAAGTTCCAAATGAAGATCGGGTTTGGGCTTGGGTTGGTTATGCAAGCTGCAAATTTTTATTGCCATGGCATTCTGAGAAACCTTCGGCGGCAAAACGAGAATGGAGGGTACCAAATTCCTCGAGGATTTTTGTAACTTTGTGACTTGTGCAAATTACACAACTGAGATTTATCGATGGTTGGGATTCAATGTAGCAACACAGACTGTTGCAGGTTATATCTTGGGTTAAAGTCGTACAATACCAACGAACTTTCACAAATTTATCGATTTGGTACGTGAACTATTTTATTTATCTATTAATGTAACGTACTTTCATTTTTGTGTCAATTTGCACAGTGTTTAACTGGTTACAGGTTCGTTAATGATTTTCGGCCTATCAGTTTGATTGGATGCGTTTATAAGGTGATCACGAAAGTCTTAGCTAATCGTTTGGCTACTGTTATATCGATTTAGTTTATTCCGATACTCACACGGTCCTTGTTGCTTAATAGACAAATATTGGACGTGTCCTTTTATCTTAAAGAGGTGTTAAACAGGTGAAGCGAAAAAGGAAGCAAGCTATGTTTTTTAAAGGTTGATTTTGCTAAGGTGTATGATTCGGTTCGTGGGATTACTACTTGGATTATTCCTTCAAGCGTTTGGGTTTGGGCCGAATTGGTGTAGTGTATCCGTGGTACTTTACTTCCTCCAGGCTTCCATATTGGTTAATGGAAGCCCAACGTCCGAGTTTCCCTTTTTGTTTTGGGGTTGAAACAAGGTGATCCGTTGCCCCTTATCGTTCATCTTATTATAGAGTCGTTACATATTTCTCTTTCTCCCGTGTTGTTGAGATGGGCTGTTTAAAAGGTTTTCAATGCATGTCTCTAAATATTTCTCATCTTTTTTATGCTGCCGATGCCATTTTCATTGTAAGTGGTCCAACAGAACTTACATAGATTTTGTTAAAGTTCTTATTGCTTCCATCTTGTCGACGTGTGCTTAAGATCAACATTGCAAGAGCCAAGTCTTGGTTGTGGGGTTTTCTCATAATGTTGTTTTGCAGGCGGGAATAGGATCGGGTGTGCGTTTTGAACACTCCTTTTCGTTTATCTTGTGTGACGGTTGGGGGAGTGTAGTCTTGGGAAGTCGCTTGGGTTGGCTTGGTGGACAAACTCCAAGCCCGGTTATCTAAATGGAAGGTTAAAACCCTTTCCACAGGCGGCAGAATTGACCTCTTAAATCACCACCTTCACACCTCCTCCAAATTATTATAGTGTCAATTCTTAGAGTTCGAAAAAGCCGTGTTGAAGACTATGAATCTATCCTAGTAAGATCTTCAACGGTGTTTGATTCATCGGATAGAAGAATTTGTGGGTAGCTTGGGAACAATGACTTAGCGTCCTAAACTGAACGGTGGTCTTGGTGTCTCGAGTTACTTCGCGTTTAATCTTGTGCTCTTTTGTTGAAGTGGGTGTGCGCTTCATTTCTGGGGCGATGGCTCTTTAGGTGTAAAGGTTAATTCAAGCGATATATGGCTCAAATTTGATCTTCATGTGAACCGATCAACCCTCGATTTAGGTGCTCTATTGTTTACGTTAAGTAAAATCTTTGAAAGATTCCTAGTTTTGATTTTTCTACGCATTGTAAGAAGCGGAATTGGGGACGGTCTTGAATCGAGTTTTTGGTCTGATATATGGTTGAGACTGAAGCCCCCTTATTGTGTTCAGTTCCCGTTTGTTTGCTCTCGAATTGGATAATGAAGATTGTGTGCGGTTCAAATAAAATGGGAGCTACTTCGGTCCTCAGCTTCTTGTTCGGCGGGAACGTGCGTGATGGAGCTGAGGCTGCAGCAGTGGAATGACCATTCTTAAATTCTTGAACTCGGTTGTCCCTCTCGTCTTTCCAAAGATAGGTGGACCTTTGATTTTTTTTTTTTTGTTCGGGAGAAAGGAGAGCATCAAGGTTAAAGTCAACAGAACTTTATTATGACATGTTTCTCTCTCCGTCTCAGAAGTTAAACGAGATGGGTTAAATACATTCCTATTTGAAAGTTAATGTTTTTTCTTGGCTTGCTCCGTCTGATAGGTTAACCTACTAGAGACAATCTTAGCCCGTAGAGTAGTTTTGTTGGATTCCCATCTGTGTCCTCTTTGTAATGCTGCTATGTAGGAATGTCAGCATGTTTTCTTTCGATTTGACGTGCTCGGTTGTATCTTTCGAAAAATTTGTCGTTGTGGGATTTTGGATTGGCAGGAATATTTGATCTACACGAATTGGGATGCTTGGTTCTTATCCATTCGGCTTTCTTCCCTCTCACAGTCTATTTTAGAAGGTGTTTTTTTTATGTTGCTTGGTGGCGTATTTGGAGGCTTCGAAAATCATTGGTCTTTACGCTTCGCCACCTAATCGTCGTACGAATTTTTGATGACATTGTTTTCTTGGTCATTTTTTGGTGTTCTAGTAATGCAATAGGGTTTTTTTCTGGAGTATAGGTAAAAAAAACCCCTAACTTATTTCTATTAATGTCTTTCTAGCTCTTTGCTAGTTTTTTTTAATAAAAGTTGCCGTTCAAAAAAAAAAAAAAACTTTAAAACGAAAAAAAGCCTACTTGGCATATTTAATACTTTTGTAAATTGCATTGATCATCCTTCTACTTTTGTATTTGGCATATTCTTAAGTCCTTACCTTTACAAAAAAATTATAAACTATTTTTTTAAATGGAAAAACTTTATAAATAATTTTTTGCACCGTTAAAATTACAAATTTTTTTTTAAAAAATATAAGAAAATTTTTAAATCACACATTTTATTAAATTAACGAAAATTTTTATGACAAACATTTTTTTATAAAACTACGAAAATTTTTACACACGAAAATTTTTATACACACATTTTTATAAAATTACGAAACTTTTTATAAAATTACGAAAATTTTTATAAAATTATGAAAATTTTTACACAAACATTTTTATAAAATTACGAAAAATTTTATACACACATTTCTATAAAATTACAATTTTTTTATAAAATTATGAAAATTTTTATACACGCATTTTTAAATTATAAATTTTTTTATAAAATTACTAAATTTTTTATAAAATTACGAAAATTTGTATACACGCATTTTTATAAAATTACGAAAATTTTTATACACACATTTTTTATAAAATTACGAAATTTTTATAAAATTACAAAATTTTTTATAAAATTATGAAAAATTTTATACACATTTTTATAAAATTACGAAATTTTTATACACAACATTTAATAAAATTTCCGAAATTTTTTATACACACGATGTGCAGAGATGGTTCATCTTAAAGAATGATTATACACTGTGAGTTTGAAGTGCTTGTTACTATGGAGCATTGTCTCAGACGATTTTGTTATAGGAACAGTAGAAATATTGGGCTGACATGGTCAAAGTCGTGTAACAAATGCTGGCGTGCGATCTAGCTTTCTGTACCATGTCAGGCCTTTAGTTTATGTCCTATTTCTTGGAATAGACATTGTAAATTTGTAAGTGTGTGTTCTAAAGAAAAACGTACACACCAATATATAGAAGTAAGCCCATACAAAAATCATCGTAATTTTAAAATTCTTATTTATATTTAAAAAAATTTATAAAAAATTTCGTAATTTTAACGGAGCAAAAAATATTTATAAAGTTTTCCTATTTTAAAAAAATATTTATAATTTTTTTTGTAAAGTTAAGTACTAAATATGTAAAGTACAAAAGTAGAAGGATGATCCATGCAATTTACAAAAGTATTAAATATGCCAAATAATATAGTTCACGTTATCTAAATATGCCAAATAACATGGTGCAAATCGACACAAAACCTGAAAGTACGTTACCTTAATAGGCAAATAACATAGTTCACGTACCAAATCGATAAATTTGTAGAAGTTCGTTGGTATTGTACGACTTTAACCCTTTTAAAATTTAAATGTTACATATTAAACTCATAAGAGTTTAATTTCTCTACCTTTGCTTCATTTAACATTTAACCATCTATTTTATCTTACTATATAATAAAACACAGTTTTTTACAACCCTTTAAAGCATAAGAATTAATTATCCCATTAAATTTTCTTATGTGGACTACCTTATTTAACCACAAATGTACAACATTATATTGCACCATCATTAAAAACATGCATTAAAAATATTCATCAGTTTCAATTAACATTATAATATT
>BQNB010098236.1:0-25205 GCA_026074375.1 Tanacetum coccineum
TGCACATTTTCATTTTCACTCGTGCTTTTGAACTTGACATACAGTCACATAAAAAGATGCTCAGTTTAGATTAAAATGAATTTTGGTGGTTTGTTAACTTATCACCCGGTTACTATTACTATAGGTGATTACAAGGGGATATATTTACGTCCATCGAAATACATTCCGTCTTTTGGACTGTAATTCTACTATTACTATAGGTGATTACAAGGGGATATATTTACGTCCATCGAAATACATTCCGTCTTTTGGACTGTAATTGTTGTGAATGTGGATTTCGTCTTTTGGAATGTAATTGTGGTGAATGTATGCACATTTTCATTTTCACTCGTGCTTTTGAACTTGACATACAGTCACATAAAAAGATGCTCAGTTTAGATTAAAATGAATTTTGGTGGTTTGTTAACTTATCACCCGGTTACTATTACTATAGGTGATTACAAGGGGATATATTTACGTCCATCGAAATACATTCCGTCTTTTGGACTGTAATTGTTGTGAATGTGGATTTCGTCTTTTGGAATGTAATTGTGGTGAATGTATGCACATTTTCATTTTCACTCGTGCTTTTGAACTTGACATACAGTCACATTTTCACTCGTGCTTTTGAACTTGATATATAGTCCTATTATAAATAAGGTTGTAAACGAGTCGGTCCTAAATTTGACCATGCCCAGCTCGTTTAACATCAAAAAGCTCGATCTCTCGAATGCGGCTATTACTTTAATACAGAAACCTTGTAAACATCAATTTCTATTATAGGGTTTCAGATATTAGAGTGTTGTGGCTTGCATTTGTTCATATCTTAAAAACGGGAATATGAACGTCTCATCTACAAATGGTTCTGCAGATCATAGCACTATGGGCCGTGTTCCTTTTCCTTAAATATGTAAGATAAGGATAACGGTACATCTCCATCTAAGTATATGCCAGGTAAAGTTTCGAACAATGTGTCTTCACCATCCCATTTTTTTTTTATTGCATTCTTGCCTGAGGTTAATAAGTATAGTTTGGCATCAGATAAAGCAAAGAAGAGGGCCTCAAATATCGTCTAAAATCCTCGATGTGGATGCAATAAGGGATGTGAGGTTACAATTTCACCTTGTTAACATGATTACCTTAATGGAGCAGTTAAGATGATGGAGGATAACGAGACCAACCAGTGGTGGGCAAGTCTAGAATTGCAACGACATGAGCGTGGCTTTCAAGAGCTTGTTAACTACCATAAGGGGATTGGCAAATTTGTCACATGACTGGAAATTGACCGCGACACTACTAGTGAACTTTTGGCCAACAACGTTGTGATTGAAAGATCTACTAGGGTGGTTTTTGTTTACTATGTTTGGTTTTATGCGTTCGTGTTCAACTAGATCGCTACTAGCTATAGCCCTAGCACTCACAACCTTATATCCAAATAAATCTATGTGGGATGTGTTCCGGTTATACATAAGTGATGTGTTAGATATTGTAGTGATCCCTCACTTTACGCAAAAACAATAACTAACTATTTTAATTTTAAGGAAAAGCATATTGTCCCACATCGGTGGAGGTTGTAACAAAAGTGGGTATATATGTAGAAGCATATGGACAATGGTTACTTTAGATAAAAATGAATTTTGGTGCTTGTCAACTTGTCACTGTGCTTCTTGTGTAGCACTCTGATTTAATGAAAAGCACTAAAATGCATCCCGTCTACCTTTTTTATTTCTTGAGAGTCTGCAAAAAAAATCACTTGTGAATTTAGCTTTCTTGTTCTGTTATGGGTCATTGTTCATTCGCGAGCTTGATTAATCTAGTTTGCAACACTTTAACTTGTGAACTCATTCAAATTCTAACTTAACTATCTTGACTCTCAATGAATGTATGCATGATATTGAAGAACTATAAAAGGTAGTCTTTTAGACTGTCATTGTGGTGAATGTATGCATGATAGCTCAGTCACTCCTGCTTTTGAATTTGACATATAGAGTCACATTTTCACTAAGTTGTGTCTTATTATAAATAGGGTTGTAAACGAGCTGGTACTAAATTTGACAATGCTCGGCTCATGAAAAGCTCAATCTTGAAAGCGGCGATCATTTAATACCAACGCAACGCGCAGGCACATAAAACCTTTTAAGAATCAATTCTATTAGAGTGTTTCAGATATTAGATTGTTGTGGCTCGTGTTCGTTCATATCTTTAGAACACGAACACGAACATCTCATCTGCAAATAGTTCCATAGACGCCAGAATATGGATCTGACATCTCATCTAAGTATCGCCATGTAAAGTTTTCGAACATGCTGAAGACATTGTTATCTAGTGTGGTTTTATGTGTTCATGTTCATCTAGCTAACGTATATAGCTAGTGACTATTGATAATAACCGGAACACATCCTACATACATCGCTTTTGAAGCCCTACCACTCGTGTCTCCATATCCAAATAAATATGTGAGACATACTCTTAGTGAGAACACAAAGTCTTTTGCAATGGTAATTTTCTTTCTCTAAGTTCTCCACATTTAACAAGGTTCCCCACTTTGATGCAATTCGAATAAAAGTATTTTCATTCCACACTTTTAAAGGAATACCCTCAATTTCCACCATGGTAACTCGTTCATCAGTAGTGAATTCACTAGACGCTTGGATTAGCTGAGAGAACCACGAACATACTCCTGTAGATAATAAAAACTTCTCCTTTGCCTCTACCGAGTCAAAAGCAATCATAACCCACAAACCACCCATGTATCTTAAATCAATATCGGTGAAGCCTTCATTCCCTAATGCCACTTTTAGATTTTCTAACACTTCAACCTCCTTCACCTTCCCATTTAAACAACATGAGTAATCCTGTGAGTTTTGTACGCAAGAATCATCTAAAACCAACACTAAATTCACAATGCTTGCTATCATTCTTCCTCATTCCCCTTGGCACTAATTTTTTACCCACAATTCGCATAGGAACTTACATAATCCCATGCCCATTGTCCTTAGTATTCCAATTATGAGTCGTCTGACTTTTACCTTCATAGCAGGTTGATGACTGCTCGTAGAACCCTTAGGCCTATGGAATCTAGTAACATTACCATGAATTCTATTTCTAAAACAATCCTCACCGTAACTAAATGACCAACCAAACGCTCCACAATCAAAAACTTATAAACGCACAAATCCGAATCTCTTACCAGCCTTGATCGTTTGTTACATAAACGCATCAACCACATCCCATTGATTGTTTACTGCCATTCCATAGATCCTTAGCACTCGTTGCTCAGGAAAATTAGTCACGAACACGGACTGGAAGATTTTTAGCACAACATCCTCCTTTTCTCTTAGAACCCATTTGAAATCAAAAAAAAGAAGAAAACCACCAATTTGTAAAAATCACAGCAAAAAAACATAAAAAACGAGGTGCGGGTTTTTGGATTTGAAAGGAATTAGGATTAGGTTTTTTATTAGAAATTTAATTGAAAAAAGACAAAAAAAGGGGAAACGACAAAGAAGCAAACCATAAATCGAAAACAACAACCCTATAGATCCTGATCATCAAATCATGAAAAAAAACTCGATAAAAAAATCAATCACAAAGGAATGATCTCACTATTTCAGGCTTGTCTATGATCGTTAATAAGATGGAAGTATTATATTGAGATCGTTATGGATTAGGTATTACAATATTTGATGGCGATTAAAACTACTTTTATAAAACAATTCTTGGGATATCAAAAGATTGGCTTAGATTTGAAGCCAACTCTCATACAAGTATTATATTTTCAAAACATGCAAGCGATTGTAGATACTAGATAGTGTCACTGTTTGACTTAATTCAACATATGTGGTATGAAATGCAAAAACGAGTGATGGAAGTATAAAGACACTTCACAGTTAACTTTTGATTTAGATAAAAGTTAAACTATTGGAGTCTATTACGGGTGAGATTAAAACAAGTATGTTTTGGCATCATGTAGGGTGGGGGGAGTTAATAATCCAATCTTTATACGTATAATGATTTTATAACATGATTTTACGGAAGAGTAAATTGTCCCACATTGGTGGAGATTGTAACCAAAAGTGGATATATACGTAGAATCATATGGAGCGCTGCGAGCTTGATTAATCTAGTTTGCAACACTTTACCTTGTGAACTCGTTCAAATTCCAACTTAACTATCTTGACTCTCCCATGAATATATGCATGATATAGGGAGAACTATAAAAGTGTAAGTCTTTTAGACCGGTGGAGAATTACAAATATATATCCCTATTTTGCAAAGAAATGACATATATATCCAAACAAAACTTAAAAATTACAAATATGTAAATCTTTGCTTCAATTACATATATATTCCCTCTTTTAAAAAAATTCGTGAAAAATTTTAAAAAAATTCCACAAAATCGTGTATGTTAATGCATAAAAAGTTGTGAAGGAAGTTTTTCTAAAAGTGGATAGTTTTGCCAAAACAAATTGTTAAAAAAATGTTTGTGCATTAAATCATTATTTTGTGCATTAAAACTACGTTTTTCGTACGAAAAAATTCTTTTTATTTTTTTCATCGCAATATTATTGCTCATCAAATATATAAAAAGTATCAAAATTTTTGTGAATCAATAAATTTTTGAAAAGAAAGTTTTTCTAATTTTGAGTTTTATATATTTTTTTAATGCACAAAAAAACGAAATTATATGTACAAAAATTTATTAATAGGCCTAAAAATTTTTAACTTGTATATAGTAATGATAGTGCAAAAAATTTTGTGATAAAACAAGATCCCAATAAAAAGACAAAGAAGTTGGTACAAAAAACGAGGTTTTTGATGCACAAAAAAAATTTAATGCACAAACGTTTTTTCATAATATTTTTCGGCAAAACTATCAACTTTTATGAAAACTTCTTTCATAACTTTTTTATGCACCAACATACACAATATTGTGAAATGTTTTTAGAAATTTTCGAGAATTTTAAAAAAAAGGATATATACGTAATTTTGAAACAAAATGAGGGATATATATGTAAAAATTAAGTTAGTTTGGATATATATGTAATTTCTCTGCAAATTAGGGATATATATGTAATTCCCACTTTAGACTATTATTGTGGTGAATATATGCATGATAGCTCAGTCACTCCTGCTTTTGAATTTGACATATAGAGTCACATTTTCACTAAGTTGTGTCTTATTATAAATAGGGTTGTAAACGAGCTGGTACTAAATTTGACAATGCTCGGCTCATGAAAAGCTCAATCTTGAAAGCGGCGATCATTTAATACCAACGCAATGCGCAGGCACATAAAACCTTTTAAGAATCAATTCTATTAGAGTGTTTCAGATATTAGATTGTTGTGGCTCGTGTTCGTTCATATCTTAAGAACACGAACACAAACATCTCATCTGAAATAGTTCCATAGACGCCACGGGTCGCGTTCCTTCATATGTTAAGAATATGGATCTGACATCTCATCTAAGTATCGCCATGTAAAGTTTTCGAACATGCTGGAAGACATCGATTACTAGTGTGGATTTTATTTCATGTTCCAAGACTAGCTAACGCATATAGCTAGTGACTATTGATAATAACCGGAACACATCCAACATACATCGCTTTTGAAGCCCTACCACTCGTGTCTCCATATCCAAATAAATCTATGTGGGATGTTCCGGTTATACAAAAGTGATGTGTTGGAGTCGACTAAGGTTTATTTACAAATACCCATAGATAGATTCTGGATCTCAAAAGACTATTGCAAGATATACCTTTTTCGAAGTATTTGGAAATGCAAAAACGGTGATGGAACTATGGAAGTACCAAGACACTTCATGGATAACTTTCCAGAACAGGTTAACACATCTCACATTATTCTACTAAGAAGACTTGTACTATTTTAGTCTATTATGTGTTGGCACCTTGTAAGTGTGATAATCCTAGTCGATCTTATGAGCGTAATAACTTACAACATGTTTGCACCACAGTAACACACATTTGTTTCTTGTAGTGATAAAAACAATAACCAAGTACTTCAGTTTTATGGAAGAGAAAATTGTCCCACATTGGTGGAGGATGTAACCAAAAGTGGGAATATATGTAGCATCATATAAAAGTTGTCAAGTTTAGATTAAAATGAATTTTGGTGGGTGGACAACTTATCACCAGGTTACTTTAGGTGCTAACCTGGAGATCTGAATCGGCCATCGAATTACATTCCGTTTTTATTTTTCCTAAAAAGTTTCTGACTATCTCATATTTATCAACTTTATTTTTTTAAAAGAAAGTTTCGTATTACTATCTCAGAGTTATCATCTTTAATGAACAACATCAACATTATAAAACATAAGAAGCAAGAAATTTCTTCAAGAAATACATAAAGCCATAAATCTAATAATAAGATGAAAAGGTCACAACAATAGTTCATGGGGCTGAGGGTGTTCACAACGGTATACATACAAATTCGAAAAATGGGAAAGGAATTATATATGATTGGTTATTATCGTTTTTTTTTACAATTTAGATCTTTAGATTTTATTTATACATATAAAAACTTATGTTTCGACACTCCCAATGAAAAGTGATTCAAGTATCTGCCATTACATTTTTAGAGTGGGTGACACGTAGCATTCCACATTTGAGAGTAACCGAACACAACCGGCAACATCGCTTTTGTACCTTATAGCACTCACTAACCTTCATATCCAAATAAATCTATGTAAGATGTGTTCCCGATGATACAAGTGATGATTTAAGATTGGAGTAAATAAGTATTTTTGGCATCAAAGTAAGTATGTATGATAAGCCTAGTCGATATTGGCGAATAATTTTACAACACATTTTTGCAGAGTATGACAATAAAAGGAAACAGCAAATAACCACATTATAATCATAAATGATCCCTCACTTTACAAAAAAAACCAATATTTATGGAGGAGCAATTAACCCACATTGATGGATTGGTTAACCAAAGTGGGTATATATGAAATTCATATATAAACAATGGTCAATTTAGATAATGATGTATTTTGTTGCTTGCTAACTTGTCATCGCGCAGCGGTCGCGGAGGTTGATTAGAAGCAGCTTCATACATTCTGTCTTAATTTTTATTCTTTTAAGTATTAATATTACTCTCACTTATCAACTTTAATGATTTGATCTCAATGTTTGGTAAAAAAAAATTTTTTGAACGGCGATTTATAAAATACTAGCAAGGAGCTAGATCAAACAAGAACAAATAGAAGGGCTTAAGCCAATCATCCCACTTTGAACAACGCTTTATTAACATCTGAATTTACACCAAAAAAAAGAACTAGAAACTAAATTAACAAATACAGCGCCTTTTTCAGGGATCTTCTTTATCAAACAGAAGCTTGTTGCGAAAAGTTTCACATATACCGAGACCACAAACCATTTATACACCCTCACGAACCCTTTGAGTTGGATTAATCCGACAGAAAACCAACCAAAACTTGTCTATTCCTCGTAAGAATCACTTCCGAATAGTCCGATATTCCACCAAGAAGATATCTTATGCATAATCTGTCTCACACAACGCAATGAAAGAAAAATATGTTTGTCCGATTCCACACCGCATTACTAATTGGAACAAACAATCGAATCAATATCCATTTCCAACACGAAGATATTTAATACAGCCGTTGGGAGCGCTTAGAATAGACTTTCAAGCTATGATATTCACCTTGATTGGCACGAACCTACAGATTTTAACGACCACCTAGTCGCAAACTAACATCCTGAAAACGATGTCCCATCAATTCTCCTTTCGTATTTAAGCCCTGAAATACTCATCACTTTTCTAAACGTCCAAAACGTAACGATCTTCGCAAGGCACGAGAGTAGTCATATAGTCCGTAGAAATCTCAGCCAAAAGTTAAGTTGCAATCTCTTCAATTCCAACTTCTCGCTTTTCTTCGTAAAAAAAAAATGAGTTACCTAAACTTGACGCATTCAATTCGAACTAACAGTAGCATTCTTATCACTCAAGAGCGAACATACGTGGGAACAGCTCTTTGATGACACCGCCTCAAACCAATTGTCGAGCCAGAACCGCGTGTTCTCACCCATTCCCCATCTTCAATCGATGTAATCGCAACATTAATACCCTCGACCTGTAACACCCATACTATCGTGAACTATCGATGTCCAGCAGGTTCGAACCTCACCAAACAACATCCTGTTTAAATTTCCGTCCTCCTCCATAAATAGCCTTATTCACTTTAAGTCCATAAGAACATTTCTGAAATAGAACCCGCCAAAACCCACCTTGACTATAGAGCACCTCTATTAAGGGCAAACAAGCTTGAAACCCCTAAACCCCCTTTATCCTTCGGAGTTAGGACCTTGAAGCTTTGTTACTCTTCGTATCATGGCCATTAAAGAACCGACTACGAATAGATTCAAGAGATTTAAGAATACTCGAAGGAATCTCATAAGTCCGTGTTAATAGACTCACTCTTCTTAAGTCCGTGTTAGGATCTATAAAACTAAATAACAACTTCTATTAATCTGCTTTGAACTATTACAGATTACTAACTATTTTTTAATATAATCTTGCTATGAGATATCTTGAGGACGTATCTCTAACTATGCCCAATGGGATCCTTTTATAAACTAAGGATAAACCCTAACAGAACAGGCTTACAAAACGCATTCTTATCTTTTCCTAAGATATCTCAAACATATCTCATAAACGGTACTAACTATTTCCTAACTAACGGTACTAACTAATTCAGCAGTACTTATATTTTGTATTATCGGTACTAACTATAACTAACAGTACTAACTATTTGTACTGTCGGTACCAACTTACTAAAACATAAATCCTAACAATCCTCCCTTAAACATGAATGGTTATTTGTTAACTCATGTTTCTTCAATTTCTTTAATCTCTTAGAGTGTATCCAAACACATCTTTTCATTTCTTGATCGTGAGTAAAATCTATTCTTCTACAAAGCAGCAACTTTTGTCTTATCGCAACTCAAAAAAAACAAAACAAATCTTTTTTTTTCAAAGCCAAAAAAAAAAACCCCAATCAACTAAGTTGGTTTTGTTAGTTTTTTTAGCAAACTACCAGCCCATTAACGGATTTGAGATGTTTCTTTACCAAGTAAGCCTTTGCTCTGTAATAGTAACTCTTCATTTTTCAAAAACATAGTGAGTTTATTACCATACAGTTTTGGTAAACTGTCAACCATCAACGGAATTGATTTGTCTTTAACCAAATACCATTTGGCTTTTGGACTAGCCATATGCTCACTGTAATAACATGGATCATTGATAAACTATATAGTTTTTAGCAAAGTATCAGCTATCAACAGATTTGATTAGTCTTTACCATGAACTGTTTGATCATGGACTAGCCAACTCTTTACCACAGAAGCAAGGTGAGTTAATAACCCTATAATTTTTGGTAAATTGTCAACCATAAACGGATTTGAGAAGTCTTTACCATAAGCCGTTTGCTTATGGACTAGCCAGTTCTTATGCCTGTTAGGCATGGTGAACTGAAACCATAGAACTTGTTGTGTGTGTTAGCCAACAACTTCAGTCCAAACCCTTCTAATCCTAACAATTCTATCTTCAATTCAACGCTATAAGTATCTTCTTGACAAATTTAATCACTCCAATGCTAGTAGTACTCCTCTTCTTCAAGACAATAATTTCAAATTTCACATCTGCTTCATTAACTATCCTTTCTCAAAGGATACTTCCTTCTCTACCCAGCATATGGATGACTAACCATGTCAGACACTAAAGCATGTACCCTAAGACCATGCAATCTTCCAACTCACAATCTTCAATCTTGCTGTGCCATTCCAAAACTCAGTTGCATCATCTAGATGAATCATTACATCAAATCTCCCCAAAGTACTTTGTCAACCTTCAGGCATCTCCAGTCTTGGTATTTTTCCATACCAAGTTCACTACAACACAGCATTCCCGATCTTTCTCTATCAATAGCATTACTGTCATCCAAAGTACTAAAATTATCTCTTTCGTCCATTTACTCCTAATCCCACACATTTAAATTTATCTCCTCAAAGGTGTTCAGCCTGATCATTTTTTGTGGTTTAGTCTCCAAGACACTTTTGTCTTCATTCTTTGAGTGATATTTTCTGTCAGAAATCATAGTCCACTTCTTTTTCTCTTCATCTTGAGCTATATAAACTGCAATCTCATTCATCATTCTCTTTTGTCACTAATCATCTTCAGAAGTGTTTTGAATATATCTTCTTCCCCTGACATCATCTTTTTCCTATACACATTTTTTTTCTTTTTCTAGTCCTCTCTTCATCTTTATCTTCCTCCTGAACTTCTTCTTTGCTTTCTTCCTTAATCACTTCACTTTTAGATAACTCAGCTCCTTTCTTATTCATTCTCCTTGATCAATCCTTTCATCATAGTAAGACCCAATAAGATTAAAATCTTCCATCAGACCTCACTCTTAATCTTTTACATACAAAGCTTGTACTTCCTCAAAACTTCCTGACTTTCAATTCCATGTTTGTAGTTTTTTCCCACATGTTTTAAGTATGGGGGGGGGGTGGGGGGGGAGTAGGTCATCATATTGAAGTCTTAATTGATTCTGGTTTTGGATAGGTCTGTTTCTAATAGCTTCTGATCTTTGCTAAGCAAGGAATCTTCTTTGAGCAGCAATTGTGTCATGAAGGAATCTTCTTTGCTCTTTCTTTTTTGTTCTTTTTTGAGCAGCAATTGGTGGTCTCTTTTTTCTTCTATCGACATAGAATTCACAATAGAATTTGCATCCTTAACACCAAGGAATTTAATAAAACCAACGCGTTTACCTCCTTTAGATAATTTATTAGCGATGAAAGCGTCAACCAAACGACCATGAGAAGCACACACGTTTCATAATCCTTTTGATGTTAATGCCGGAGGCATATTGGTGACTTAAAAGGATGTTGCAAGTTCCTCCAAATCCTTATGGATAAGTAGATTTCCAATTGTTATATATCTTGTTTTCCGAGTTATCCATGTCCAACTACATTTTGATCCTTATTGACTAAATTGCTTTCCCATGAATAAGAAAATTGATTAGGGTTTTTGAAGATTAGGGTTTTTTTTTTTTTTTGATTGAATGAAAGATCAATGAAGAATATGGGGATGGGTTGAAGGGAGGAAAACTATTTAGGGTTTTTGAAGATTAGGAGTTTTTTTTTTTTTTGTTTTTTTTTTTTTTTTTGATTGAATGAAAGATCAAGGAAGAAGATGGGGAGGGGTTGAATGGAGGAAAATTGATTAGGGTTTTTGAAGATTAGGAGATTTTTTTTTATACCTTGCAACGCTTTTACTTTGTGAACTCATTCAAATTCCAACTTAACTATTTTGATTCTCAATGAATGTTTGAGCTTTGACTAACCTCACAAAAAGTTGCTCATGTGCTTGTTTCTATTTCTGAAAGATATCAAAGTAAGGAAACGAACAATATTGAAGAACTATAAAATGTAGTTTTTTAACGGGACCAGCTAATGCTGGCCACGTCTAGAATTGGAACGACATGAGCGTGGCAATTAAAGGATTGCTAACTACCATAAGGGGGCCGGCAATCTGCCAAATGACTGGAAATATGACCGGGAAACTCGCAACGAACTTTTGGCCAACAACGTCGTGATTGAAAGATCTACGATGGTGGAAACTCACAGTTAGTTTCATATCACTATCTAGTCTTTATCACTAGTTTTATCTATAATCTATATTGGTATCTCGTGTAGTTTTACGTGTTTGTGTTCAACTAGCTAATACATATAGTGACTGTTAATAATAGCCGGAACACATCCTACCTACATAGATCGATTTTTTAGCCCTAGCACTCGCAACTTCATATCTAAATAAATCTATGTGGGATATGTTTCGGTTATAGGGAAGTGATGTGTGGATTGAAGTCAATTTTCTGTATAAATACCTGTACATAAATTCTGAATCTTAAAAGAATATTGCAAGATATACCTTTTTCGAAGTGTTTGGAAATGCAAAAACGGGGGATGGAAGTACAAAGACACTTCGTGGTTAACTTTTTAGCAAAACAGTTTAATGCATCTCACATGATTCTACTAAGAAAACTTTTACTATTTTCTATTAGAACAAGTGAATTAAAGCATTATTTTGGCAACCATAGCGTGTAATTGTGTTAACCTATCTTATAAGCATAATAATTTTACAAACCTGTTGCAAGTGTAAGGAAGCTAGCAAATTAACAAACATTTTTTTGTAGTCCCACATTGGTGGAAATTACAACCGAAAGTGGGTATGTAAGTCGAATCATATAACAAAGGGCCAATTGAGATAAATATGAATTTTAGTAGTTGCCATTGTCCCATCGGTTACTTATGTGCTAGCGAGAATGCTTTAAATCGAGGGCCTCGTTCGTGACTCCTAAAATACATTCCGTCTTTATTTTTTTTTTAAAGTTTAATATTACATTACAATTAATGATTTTACGTTTCATATTACACTGCAGTTAATAATTTTACGGAATAACAAACTGTCCCACATTGATGAAAGTTGTAAACAAAAGTGGTTATATATGTAGAATCATATGAAAAAGGTTAGTTTAGATAAAAATGAGTTTTTGTTACTTGCCAACTTGGTTACTTTAGCGAAAAACCTTTAAACGAATTTGATAACTAAAATTTCGTCTTTATTCCAAAGCACAAAACCAATTACTGGTTTTTAGAAGTTGTAAAAATTGTTTATTCATTTGTATTGTTTTTTTTTTTAACGGCAGAATTTTATTAAACTAGCAAGGCGCTAGAAAACTTACAAAGAGAAAACCACTAAAGGGTTTTGAATCCAATTGTTCCACGAAATGGAATGCAAATTACATCTAGAGGAATACCATCTAAAAGAGTAATCGACGATGTTATCAAATAATAAACTACGTTTGGGTTGATCAGTACCAAAAATCATCTCGTTACGAAATCTCCACAAGGACCAAAGAACAACACCGCAGATAACTTCCAGGATGGCTTTCTTGTTATGCGACATATGAAGACCATCAACCCAAGTGTATAACCCATTCAAATTCGAGATAGAGGGAGGGTGAAGATCCATCCAATTAAGAACACGAATCCAAACTGTGGTGGCTAGCGAGCATACCCAAAGCGTGTGATAAGCAGAGTCAATCCCTTTGTCACAGATCGGACAATTCAAAGAATTCACCTCAATTCCTTTTCGGCTGAGATTCCATCTAGAAGGAAGGCGATCTCGAAGAGTCCTCCAAATGAAGATGTTAATCTTTTTTGGAAGGAGGTTATTCCATCTAGTACCAGGCCCATCATCAGGAAGAAAACCCCTATCAATCTGGCAACGGGCACTTTTTACCATGAAAGTAGGACTATCAACAGTCCAAACCCACGCGTCTTCATAATCATTGAGGGTAAAGGCAGAAAGGGTGTTTTGAAGGATGGCCAATTGAGTAGCATTGGAGCCAATAGAAACATTGCGAACCCACTCTAGGTGCCAGCCATTATTCCAACAATCGCTAACCAAACAATCCTTGTTCATAGACAAACGAAAGAGACGAGGAAACTGGAATTTAAAAGGAGGTACCGCCAAGAACTCGTGCCATAAATTTTGTGGAGGCCCCATTAGTTGACAACGCCGCTGCATGAGAATGAGAATAAGATTTTTTCTCATCATGCATTTTATGGAACCAACAATACGGTACCAAAACTCCTTAGCTTTTGATGTGTCAAAAAAAAGATGAAGAAACATCGTTCGGAGCCCGATGAACAGCAACGATCAGACGGGACCATAGAGCATGAGGATTATTAAGAAATCTCCAACGCCATTTTTGGATGAGAGCGTGATTCAACGAGTAAAGACTACCGATACCAAGACCCCCTTTATCTTTAGGAGCGAGGGCAACATTCCAAGAAATCCATGGAATTTTATTAGAATTGTCGACACTTCCCCAAAAAAATTTAGATCTAAGGGTTTCCAGCTTCTTGTTAACCAAAATAGACATAGGGAAGAGCGAGAAGAAATACGTACCAATCGCGCCTAAGACCGATGTTATAAGCGTGGCTCTACCTCCAATGGAAAGGAGCGATGCTTTCCAATTGGAAAGACATTAGAGAATTTCATCAAAAATGGTTCCCAAAGCTTTTCCACAAGCGCCATGTTGTAGTCTATAGGTAACCCTAAGTAATTGAAGGGAGACACCAAAGCATTGCAACCAGTAATAGAGGCCAGTAAAGAGACTTCATCAAACGGAACACCAACACCGAAAAGTTTGGATTTGTGGTAGTTGATCTTGAGACCAGAAACTTTGTGAAAACAATCAAGGATAGCAACCAAACTTTTGATGTTATTTCGCGACCACTCACCAATGAATAAAGCATCGTCTGCAAAAAATAAGCGGGATAGGTTCAATGTGTTAATTTTGAAACCATTATAAAGCCCCACAGCCATAGCGTCTTCCATAGCGACATGAAGACCTTCATACTATATAAAAAAGAAAAGGGGATAAAGGGTCCCCTTGACGAAGACCTCGCTGAATATTAAATTCTCGAGTGGGACTACCATTTATCAATATCGATGAAGTAGCTGAATTGAGGCAACCAGATATCCACTTGATCCAATTATCACTAAACCCCATGAAGTGCATAACTCGGAGCAGAAAGTCCCAAGAGATAGAATCGAATGCTTTCTCGAAATCTATTTTAAACACCATAAGCTTGGACTTTTTACGTTTACACCATTGGATCACTTCATTAACCATCAAGGGACCATCGAGAATCTGCCGATGCTTTATGAAAGCCGATTGCTCTTGACTGATAATAGTATCAATAACCCGAGCTAAACGATTTGCCAAAACTTTGGCAATGATTTTATATTGAGCCCCGATGAGACTAATAGGACGAAAATCACTAACCACCATGGGGTTAGGGACTTTAAGGATAAGGGTGATAAAAGAAGTGTTACAACCTCTTGGTAACGTGCCAGAATTGAAAAAATGCTGAACAAAGTCCACGACATCACTTTTTAGCATGTTCCAGAACTCCTTGAAAAAAGCAAAAGTAAAGCCATCCGGACCCGGGGATTTGTCCGAGCCACAGTCCCAAATGGCATTTTTAATCTCAGAAACCGAAACCGAAGAATCAAGGAAGGTGTTTTGATCGCTACTGAGTGATTTATAAAAGGGACTCCTGTTGACAATATTTATCCCACCTCAACCTTTTAAATTTCGTTCAAAGAAAGTGATAAGAAAGCGTCCTTTGTGATCCCAAGAGGGTCTTCCCCCAAAATTACCCCAATGACCTTCAAAGTTGATGCCCATTAATAAATAAATACGCTGCGTTTTTATTCTAACAATAGCATGGAAAATTTAGAGTTTCGTCCCCCGCCACGATACACCACTTGATTTGGCTTTCTGAGAAGAATCAATAGACTCATTTAATTCAATTTTGCAAAGGTTGTCAATCCAGATTGAACGTTGGTCATTAGCCGCAATATCAGAGAGCCGAGTAGTAAGATTAGCATCAAAGTTATTAATCTTTTTGATGAGGTCCTCCTGTTCTCCGATCGATGTCTTTCGGTGTCAAAGACCAATCCTTTTATGACAAATTGTTTTAAGGCCTTCATTTTGTTCTTAAAAGAGACAATAGGGTTCAAACAGTTGACAAAAATGTAACTGTCCCAGAAATCAATAATGCTGGAATGAAGATTCTTATCCAGGAGCCAAGAGTTATAAAACTTGAAAGGAGTTGGGCCAAAGTTAACAGACATAGGGGTGAGGAGGATGGGCCTATGATCGGATATGTGGCAGTCCAAGACATGGCCTGAAACTTTCTGAAGGATCAGGGCAAAAGAGTCAGGCCAGAAAGCGATCGAGCTTATAAAGTTTATTCACCATTGCTTGTTAGCGAGTGATAATGACCACCAAGAGGGATATCCCAAAGCTGAGCATCTCGAATGAATTGATTAAAAGTATTGGCAGAAGAGGGGTTAAACACCGTGCTAATTTTTTCTGAAGAGTGTTTGAAATCTCTAAAGATTAAGTGATGACCCCTGTTATTGTTCATGAATTTGAGAATTTCGTTCCACAGTAATTCTTTTTTACTAACATCTTGAAGAGCATATACATTGATCATAAAACAGTGGGTATAGGAGGCTATCCAGTTTCCTTCAAGAATAAGGAAGTTCTCAAATTGGAACTCATTGATTTTAGAAAAAACTTTCGGATCCCATATAGAGACCAAGCCACCTGATCTACCATTAGAAGTCCGTTCCACAAATTCAAACTAAAAGTTACCCCACACACTTTTCACCTTGAACGGATCTAATTTAGTGGAGTGAGTTTCTTGTATTCCAAGGAAAGAGACTTTATGATTGTTGCAAAGTTTGGCAATAGCTTTACATTTGTTCGCTCCCAAACCGCAAGAATTGAAAGAAAGAATATTCATAATTTACCTTGATTAGCACCAAGACTATCAATGAATTTCTTGAGGTCGTTTTTGCTACCTTCCATGTCGTAACCCAAGACCTTTCCCATTTCAATATAAGAAACAAAGGCTTCGATCATTGAGCCATGATTGTTGAGGGGTTTGGATTGGGACTTGCTGACACATGAAGTCTTAGCAGGTGCAGATGAGAAGTGAGAAGGTTGTTTGGGACTTACATGATTTTTCCTTGAAGAGGAAATCTTGCTACTACTGTTATATGCTTCGAAGCTAGGAGGTTTAGAGAATGAATTAGAGTCTTCTTTCGGAACCTCAGAATTAAGCTTAGGAGAATGATGATGTTCAGAATAAGGCATCTCTTGATTCTTTCCTGAGTTATTAATTTCGACTCCCTCGGTCCATTGTGTGTTTTTGACATATTCTTCCTCTTCATTGACATTAAAGTTTGGAATTTCGCCTTCTTTTTACAAAAACATTATCACTCAAGTCATCCTCATGCTTAACAGAGTGATCCTTTTCTGAATTATTGCTAGATAACATGTCTATATCTTTAATATCAGGTTCCAGTCAGCAAACTCTTTGACAGACACGTTGTGAGAATTTCCGAGAACAATCACTTTTCATTTTTCGTTGATATGATCATGTATCTTGGTTTTGATACAAATTCTTCCTATGGATACTGTTTCATTGGGATGTTCATTAACAAAGAGAGGTGTACCCCAAATACTAGCAATCTTCTTAAAAGCTTTAGGGCTCCAAGCATTAAGAGGGAAACCACTAATTTCAATCCACACAACGCGTTCATCCAAAACAAAAGAGTGGTGGATGTGTTTCAAGTGAGTAAAGTACCAGGACATTTCTTTATTGGATTGCAGTTTAAGGCAAGCCTCATGGGAATCGAGTTCAATCCATAACCATAAACCCCCAATATACTTACATTGGAAGTTATAGAAACCCTCCTTATTGAGAACGATATTGATATTAGGAATGAGGTGGACATCTCTAACCTTGGCAAGGATCGCGTTTTTTTGCAATCTGATGTTCCAATTAAAGTTCCCAAAGGTTCAGTATATTTTTTTACAAAACATGATACATTGATTTTTATAGCATTTTTGCTAACAAATCAAATTATCAAAATTTGATATTACAAATCAATTTAACTTGTTTATTTTCTAATAGAGAAAGCTTTGTTTTTGAAATCGAGTCATATATTTAGTAAAACTAAACATCTTGATTTTTAGTTAAGAGCCAAAATGGCCATTTTTTTAATGATATCAAAAGTAACTAAATTTGAGAAGTAATATGAAGTATGAACCGAGCCTACCACTTGAAGCTCGTGTATATTATAAAGTTGATATCATTCTTTGTGCTTAAATTAGTCTAGTTAATACGAGGGTAAAAGTTACTCAGAACATTTTTTACTACACGTAATTGTACTCTATGCATTGAACTTTGCGATTATTTACAAGTGTCATAATACTTTCCGTATTTTATGTTAAACATCGCGGCGGACATCCCATTTGGTGATCTTTTTGGGTAGGTTTAAATGACATTATGCTTAGTTTAGGATTGAATAAATATCACTGTAGTTTTATTTTCACACCCAATTAATATGATTAAATTTTTTTTGTAAATATATATATTTTTTATTTTATTTTTTGCATTTGGTCATCGTATATAGTTTGTTGTGTTGTAGACTTTGCTTGAATTTGAGGTATGGGTCTGTACTTTTACAAGACTCTTAGTTTCGATCAAATTTCTAGCGAAAACAAAAATAAACCACCAAATGGACTAGGTATCACTTAGATTTCGTTTATCATGTTAAATAGTTAGCTTGCAAAAAAAATGCTTGATTTATGGCGGTGTAGCGAGCTATGATAAGACACAAAGACTACACATCAAGTTCAAAAACGAAAACATGTAACCGTGAATAACAATATCAACCCTTAACAAATTTTTATGAATCTTTCAAACCACTCAATAGCCTGAGGAAACACGGCCATATTTTAGCGGTTTAAAGACTGCTTTTGATAAATAGTATTTATTGTTCATCTCACAACTTCGGCTAAAAAGTCACACTAGAACAAAGTGTACATTGCCTAAGGCTAGACCTTTGGTATGGTTCAGCGCACTCAAAAAATGCACAGATGAATTTCCTCGTCGATTTAACTCTTTGAGAGACAAAGTTTGACAAGAAAAAAACGCGCGATAAAATGAAGAAAATTACACATGAAATAAAAAGAAAATAAGAGTAAACAACATTGAGTCATATCCTTTTAACATGCTTTTACCGTGGCAGACACATGACTAAATGTTAAGAGATGTATTCCATATGCAAGATAAGAATTGTAATACAAAATTTTAAGAACATCTGTATTAAGAAAAATAATATATTAAAACAATTTAACACCGAGCAATGAAAATTTCATGTCATTGTTTGGCTTAAATTCTAACAGCTTATAACTAATTTGATGTTTGTCGAAATTATGTTTTATTTCTTCTAGTTGTATTGATTACTTGTGTAAATTTTATTCAGCATATGTGGGTATGGAATGAAGAAACGGGTGATGGAAGTCACTTCATGGTTAATTTTCTAGCCAAATAGTTTAATGCATTTCACATGATTCTACTATTTTAGTATATTTTGGCACCGTAGTATGTAAGCGTGATCTACTAGTTTAATGCATTTCGATCGCGAGGTAAAGTTTCCAAACATGTGCCGTTCACCATCCCAAAAATAAGGAAAAAAAGAATTTGCAACTCTTGCTCGGATGTGAGAAACAACGTAGCTGGAAGCAATAAGGGACGCGAGGTTGGAAATGGTGTGGGCACATCAAAAAGTTGCAACGACATGAGCATGGCATTTAACGGATTGCTAACTACCATAAGGGGATCGGTAATTATCTGCCACTTGTCTGAAAATACGACCGGGACACTGCCAACGAACTTCTGGCCAACAACGTCATGAATGAAAGATCTACTATAGTGAAATCTAACATGATGTTTGTATCATTAGTTCTATCTACATTGTTGACTATTGTGTTTATTGTTACGAGTCACTCTGGATAATTAACCTCAACAAAAGACTACATACATACACTCGCTTCTGAAGCGCTATCATCGGTCGCAACTTCATATCTAAATAAATCTAAGTGGGATATGTTCCGGCTATACATAAGTGATGTGTTGGATTGGAGTTAATTTAACCCGTAGATAAATTTCGAATCTTAAAAGAATATCGCAAGATATACCTTTTTCCAAGTACTAATTGGAAATGCAAAAACTGGTGATAGAGTTACAATGACACTTCATGATTAACTTTCCATCAAAAACATTTAACAACATTTTCACCATATTCACTAATAAGACTTGTATGTAAGTGTGACAATCCTAGTCTTATGAGCGTAATAACTTTACAACATATTTGCATGTGTGAAGTGTGAACAATATAAAAGAAGCTAGCAAATAATGTACTTCCTTTAATTAAGTTTTTGAATAGTATGCTCTCGCATAAGCGCTTACATCATTTAAGGCATGACATCATTGCATATGTCATTATTCCACACTAGAACATACTAGGGATATTAAATCGATAATTAAACAAATAAAGACACACATAAAATATTATTATATACTAAACCCTAAAATGTTTAGCCTTCTTTTATGGACTCCAACGAGCATCAAGGGTGTTCAGGGTCATCTTCGAATGATCGAAATGTGTCATACGTCATGTGAGACCATAGTGATCTAGCATCGTCATCATCATCTCTGATGTTTCTTCTACGTCACAATGAGCAAAGTTGTCATAGAGCCATTGATCCTATTGCTTCAATCCATTTGTAATCAGCCGATGTCTTTATTCCATAGCCGTATGTTTCCCACATTACTTAATATGGAATCTTCTGGGATCAATGACCAATTTGCTCCTGCCATCAAATTTCCTTGTGTCTGCATAAGGGTTCGCATTTTCCTTCACAACCTCTGCTGGATGGGTTAACCTTGTACCAGTCATGAATAAAGCAATATGGGGCATGGTACATAACTGATCCGTCATCATTAACGGCTCTAGGTGGTAGGAAAGATCCTGGCCTTCGAAACATTACCAGTACGTAAGTCCCTTTCCGGTAGTTGTTAACCATCTGGTCCATTGGTGATGTGGTACAAAACCATTGGTACATAGTAAAGTAAATGTTTAGAGTGGGTGGTTGGAGGGCGAGGACCAAGAACTGACGCTTAAGAACTAAGATAGATTTTTCTGCAATTGAAGTTATGATTGTGAAGCTTTTCAAAAAGTAGTAAGAAGAGAGTACAGTGCTTCTTTGAAACCTACATAGGTCATGGATTGGAAGATTGTTAAGAATAGGGTAGTCTGGATGAAACCTGAGGCCTTTTACGCACAGTCCATGGTTTTTAAGGAGGATAGTAAGAAATGTTTTATAGCATAATTTAGCTCTTTTTTCAAAAGTCAAGTCTCCAATCGTTTCAACTATCTCCTCTGGTAGGTCAAAAACATGGATTGTTAGTGTGGGGTTAGAAGAAGATCCTTCTTCCTTATGGGAAGCGACCGAGAACACCATTTTGAGGATAGAAAGCGTGAATGTGTTCTGAACTCGGCTTGCATCTTTTGGTAGCATTCTCTAATTTATAGCCTTGGACCGAGAGAGAACGTCCTGCAAGGACGTTTTCTGTTCCTTGATAGTGTTTTAACATGTGAACTTCCACTGTGAGAACAATTTGAACCACCTCAAAATTGCAGAGGGAGTATCTTTCTTTTGCACTGTAGCATGCGTGGAAGAAGACATATCCATTTCAAACTTGGAACTCATGTCCCTATAATGAAACTGGAACTTCTCAATGCCTCGCTTGACTGCAAGGATTCTTTAACCAGGAGTGATAATGCTCTTCAGATCATAAACGAGCCCACTCTTGTATCCACAAAACGTTCCTGTTTATTATTAGTTATCTTGAACAAGTAGGACCAGCTCCACAGCACTCAGCACATGCATCTGTCTGCAGATCTTTTTTTTCTGAGAGCAGAATCTTTATTGGACGCATCTTGTTTTTCTAGTACTTGATTGCTTCACTGCTTTTCCATTTGTCTGACGTCCACAGTGGGGATTCTTTTTTTTACATGGGAAACAAACAAGGCAGTATGTGTGACAGTTTTGGCAAGAAATCTGCCATATAGGTTACTAACCCAAGAAACGTAATCAGCATCTTTTGTGAAGATAATTCATACCGGGAACTTAGTAATTCTTAGGCCACATGTGGTTGGGGCTGGTATTTTCCGTCGGAAATTTTCATGCCAAGGAACTGGATTGTAGTCACCCCAACTTTTATCTTCTTCTCTAATAACATAATCCCACACTTGGTGACTAAAGAATTGAACTTTGAAAGTAATTCTGCATGAGACTGTTCATCCGGGGAAAACATGAGAATATCATCAATGTAAACTAGTGTATTGGCGAGGATTGGCTCAAAAATGGTTATCATTGCTTTTTGAAAAGTTGATGGAGCATTTTTTAAACCAAACGACATTACTTTCCACTGGTAATGATAATCTGGTATACAAAACGATGCGTTTGTCCTATCTTCAAAGGCTTGATACCAAACTGGCCAAAAACCCAGATTTGATAACAACTAGAAAAACCCTAGCATCTGCCAAGTGCTGAAACAAAGATTTCTTCTGCTGGAGTGGGAATTTATCATCAGCTAAAAAATGATTTAGAGGCTGATAAATAATAACCAATCTCAGTTTTCCACGAACTTGTTCGCTTCTCTTATTGCCATAAAAAAAGCTCACATGCCATGGTGAGTAGTGTGTTCAATGAAGCCTTGGGAAACCAGTTGATTCACACTCTTCTTTAGCATTGGAAATGTCAGGTTCCTATCCGGGTTGACGTGCTTTGTGGGGTCGACATCTTCGTTTTGTTTAAAAGGGAGTGAGACAGAAAAATGAAGGATTCAACCATAACGGTTTGGGGGGGGAAAAGGTGCTTGGTTAGGAATTCGGTATGGGAGGAGGCACAACAGGTTTGGATGAGTCTTTGCTTTATACTGCTGATATTGAATATGGGTGGGGTGATGCTTGCGACAAAAAGGCGATGCATGGCTGTCCACGGATTAAAAAAGCTTCTGTAATGAAGACCTTCACCTGTCCAACGTAAGTTTGGTAAGTTCTATGAGCAAATGCGAAACCAATCAAGAGATCTTTTCCATGAGAGCTTGATCCTAAGAGCCTTCTTTTTATTACACATTTGGAAAATCGAATATTAATAGGGACGCTTATTTTGTCAATGACAAAATTTCCCCATTAAGCAAACCATGAAATTCAGGTGAGTAGGTCTCCAATAGTGATCAGGGAGGATATTAGGATTCAAGATGGAAACTAAGGAACCGGTATCAAAGAATGCAATAACTGGAATTACTATGGCGTATCAATCCGTAAGAGGTGAATCTTTTCCGAGTGACAAGGGTGGATTTCCTTGTTATTGGTAAAACGTGTGGGATTGGGTTGATCATGTGGACCCCAAAATCTAGAATCACTTTCAAGTGAATCTGAGTCAGAATCATCATCGGATGAAAAATCTGAGTAGGCGATCGTGCACAAGACTGAGTCACTGGGCTCATCATCTAGAGAATAAAGTGACTCTAGATCAGAAACATCAACTGGTTCTACTTGATTTAAAGCCTGGATCAGTGCCTGAGATCTTTTCTTATCCGGACAATTTTTTGCAAAATGACCTCTTTTTTTGGCAAATGAAGCACCTGCAGATGTTCTGCCACTTGGCTTTTTTCTTTCTATGAATTTTCCACTTCCTTACTTGCAGTCGTCGAGAAAACCCGCGGTTTTACCAGTAGAGACTTGAACATCTTTTTAGAGTTGGAATTATCTTTTTTGTGTGAGTTACAATCGCATGAATGACTTATCTTTACATTGAATCTGCAAGGTATTTGTCACACATTTTGTTCAAGCCGTTACCATTCTTTCGAATTCACACGGAACTTTTGCTGGTTGCAAAGTTTTTGCCAAAGCATTAAGAAATTAACTGTACAATTTGTTTGTTGTAGTGACAAAAACAAAAACTAAGTACTTTGGTTTTAAGGAAGAGCAAATTGTCCCACATTGGTGGAGGTTGTATCCTAATGTGAGTATATATATAGAATCATAAAAAAATGCTCAGTTTAGATTAAAATGAATTTTGGTGGTTTGTAAATTAACACCGGTTACTATTACTATAGGTGATTACAAGGGGATATATTTACGTCCATCGAAATACATTCCGTCTTTTGGACTGTAATTGTGGTGAATGTATGCACATTTTCACTCGTGCTTTTGAACTTGACATATAGTCACATTTTCACTCGTGCTCTTGAACTTGATATATAGTCCTATTATAAATAAGGTTGTAAACGAGTCGGTCCTAAATTTTGACCAATAGCCAGCTCGTATAAAAACATCAAAAGCTCGATCTTGAATGCGGCTATACTTTAATACGACACAACGCAGGCATATGAAACCTATGTAAACATCAATTTCTATTATAGGGTTTTCAGATATTACGAAACCTTGTAAACATCAAATTCTATTTATAGGGTTTTCAGTGTTGTGCATGCTTTGTGTCATATCTTAAAAACGGGAATATGAACGTCTCATCTACAAATGGTTCTGCAGATCATAGCACTATGGGCCGTGTTCCTTTATATGTTAAGAATAAGGATACGAACATCTCATCTAAGTATTGCCCGGTAAAGTTTTCGAACATGTGTCGTTCACCATCCCATATATTTTTTTTTTTTGCATGTCTTGCCTGAGGTTAATAAGGATAGTTTGGCATCAGCAAAGCAATATAGAGGGCCTCAAATATCGTCTAATCCTCGGATGTGGATGCAATAAGGGATGTGAGGTTACAATTTCACCTTGTTAACATGATTACCTTAATGGAGCAGTTAAGATGATGGACGATAACGAGACCAACCAGTGGTGGGCAAGTCTAGAATTGCAACGACATGAGCGTGGCATTCAAGGGCTTGTTAACTACCATAAGGGGATTGGCAAATTTGTCACATGACTGGAAATTGACCGCGACATTACTAGTTAACTTTTGGCCAACAATGTTGTGATTGAAAGATCTACTAGGGTGGTTTTTGTTTACTATGTTTGGTTTTATGCGTTCGTGTTCAACTAGATCGCTACTAGCTATAGACCTAGCACTCACAACTTCATATCCAAATAAACCTATGTGAGATGTGTTCCGGTTATACATAAGTGATGCGTTGGATTGGAGTAAATAAGTACGTTTTATCATCATATAGTTTGCAAGTGTGAAGTGTGATAATCCTAGTCTTATAAGCATAATAATTTTTACAACATGTGTGCAAGTGTGAACAATATAAAGGATACTAGCAAATTGTCCCACATTGGTGCAGGTTGTAAGTAAAAGTGAGGTTTCATATTACTTTCTCATTTATTAAGTTGATTGATTTGATCTCAGTGTTTGTTCAGTTTACCATGACTATTTATTTCTTGAGAGTTTACCAAAAAGATGACTACTGAATTTAGCTTTCTTGTTCTGTTATGGGTCTTTATCATTCACGCAACGAGCTTGATTAATGCAGCACTTTATTTTGTAAACTCGTTCAAATTCTAACTTAACTATCTTGATTCTCAATGAATGTTCGAGTTTTGACTAACCTCCAAAAAGTTGCCTCCAAAAAGTTGCTCGTGCCGTGCTTTTGTTTCTATGTTTGTCTCTTTTTCTGAAAATTATCAACGGAAGGTAACGAACAA
>BQNB010098237.1:0-22403 GCA_026074375.1 Tanacetum coccineum
AAGTTTTGAAAAAGTGAATGCCACGTCCATATATAAACATATCTTCTCCTTTGGGTATAAGTGACCATACAGGTTACTCACATTCATACAACAAGTTCTTTGTACTCCTTTGATCATACGAAAGTACGTCACGTGCATAAGCAGTTTTCGGGTGGTTTGAGTTTTGGTTTATATCTCACGATTGAGTATGGTTCACACCGGGGTCGTTCCAGTTCAGAGGGTACTCGAGTTGATTCGCTTGGCTCATGTTCGGGCTCGTTCACTAGTGGTTTATGGTTCGTAACACGGCTGAGTTTTGGGGTTCAGCTATTCGTAATATGTGTGCGGTCTAGGTTTCGATAGTGTTCGTGCTCGAGTTGGTGTTCATACCCGTATGGTTTCGATGTGTTATCGTCTAGTTCATAGTTCATCAAACGATCACTATAGTCGAATGCGATGAGAGCAAGTTCGGGTAAGAGGTTTTGGTTTCGTTTGCTGGAGGTTTGATTTCTTGTTTTGGGTTCATGTCGATCAGTTCGTGTTCGCTAGGTTGATTCGTCGGTTTGTGTTCGCCGGAGTTTCAAGTTCGTGTCCGAGTTTTGAGATCCCATTATGTTACATTGGATCTTAGTGTTCTTGTTCTAGTACGACATGTCCTCGTCTCTAGCGCTCAAAGATAAATATCGATCCCTAATGCACATAAATCATAAGCTACTTAAGTATGAGTGATATGATAATCTCATGTTGCATGATAACTAATGAATCTACAATAAAAATCACCATTTTATTATGATCGGGTCCTTAAAACTAGTCGTTCTACTAAAAAACTACAAGGCTGCGAGTAATTTAAATTTCTGTAATAACGATGGACTAAATCATGTATACGAACACTTGAAATGAAAACGTAACTGAAGAGTATAAAAAAGAAATAAAATGGTTCGTTAACATTGGTAGAAGAAACGTCATATGCATATTTTTCTTTGTAAATTTTGAGGCTTCATGACATGTTCATGAGTTATTAAATGCAAATGTACATATTTGGTCCCTAATGAATAAGCTAGTTGCAAATAATTAGTATAGAGTTTTAAAGTAACACATTTGGCCCCTGTTTAATTTATACTCTTCAAAATTAGTCTGAAATCGTAGTCTAGTTATCTCGCCTTTGACATAATAAAGTTTATAAGATGTACGTCTCAACTGTTATAATCAATATAAAAACTTATTTGCATTTGTACGTGTAATATTTATAAATCCTAAGACGCAACTTTATTTTGCTTCTAGGATTTCTGATGAGGTGTCATTTTATACACTTTTTCGGGGTCGTTTAACCCTCAAAATCGTGCATTTATGCCCAAAATAGGTACTTAACCGTTCCTTTTCAGGTATTTCTCATTTGGAAGGCATTTGGATGAATTACACATGACTTGGGCTCATTTGGAGAAGAAACGGACGAGATTATGAACCAACACCAAGACTCTTGAAGATTTGTGCTCATAGAGCCTAGAGACGGCGTCACAAGCTATACATGACGCCGTCACAACTCATCAAGTGATGGCGTCACATCATTTCATGACGGCGTCAGCCCGCACCGACTCAAACGCAGATCTAGAAGATTCTTCTTATGACGGCGTCACGACTAAAACGCGACGCCGTCGCGTCGTTTTTCCTATATATACAAACCCGAATTTAGGGTTTTGAGTGTGTAATTTTAGAATAAAAAGAGGGTACGAACCCTAGTTCGTTTAGCGGCTGTAAGAGACGATTTTAGGGCCTAAAAACCCTATTGTACCTCTTCCAATTCATGTTTTAATCAAGTATGGTTTACTTAATCATTCAATATGTCTATGTGTTGTTTGATTTATTGTTCTTGCTTTATCTTTAACATGCTTGGCTAACCTCCTATTGGGTTTATTTTATGATGGTTTTGAAACCTAGAATGTAGATCTTAGTGGTGTTGGCTTATTGTGTGGATGTGCTCGTTACGGTCTAGAAAATCTAGCTGTGTTGTCTGCATCGTGTTGATATGTTGGGAAAAACGTAATTGTGTAGAAAGGATACCATCGGGTAACAGTCTTCATACTACCTTGCCCCCTAATATAGTTGATCCATTCTTAATATATTTCACATGCACTTAGTGTACTCCTAGGGGCCGTGTAATAGTCTTCATACTACCTTGCATGTGCGTTGCTCTAGCGGCATACTAAGTAGACGGCGGGTTCGTGTAATTCGTTCATGCTTTAGGAAATAGTTACACAGATCATCACAAAAAAGTTGTTGCAAGGCAACAAATAAGAGAAGCAATCTAGGGTAATACATGATTAAAAAAACACAATCTTTTATCTTATTGTCAGGGTCGATCCTTAGCTTTTTGCTACCCTAGGCGAAGCGATAAAAAATGCCCCTATAAAATATGCTAGCCAACCTCATAGTATTTTTTCTTAGGCAACTAATGACGTACTTTTGTCCAACGAACAATCAACCAAAATGGCCCTTTCTACCTTTGTATTTTAACTTTAGAAAAATTGGAGAAAAAGAATAGTACAAACCTTTGTAACAAATTTCGAAGAAAAAAATTACGCTTAGAATTAGGAGGTGTTTGTTTCGGCTTATATAACCGGCTAATGGCTTATTCGGTTTTGGGCTTACGCTCACTTTTTATGGCTTATTTTTGAACTTCTCGGCATTATGTCATGATAAACTTATAAAGTTTCAAAATAAGTGACAAAAAGTGAGGTTATCAGGTTATGAAACATAATCCCAAAACCAAATAAGTCATAAGCGGACTATATAAGCCGAAACAAACACCCCCTTAAACATTTAAACTTAACAAGAATGTCTTCACACCTCTATCAAACAACATTTTTGTGATCTCTTATAAACTGTTTGAAAAGATGCTAATATGTTTAAGTTTCCATTTACAAAACTGAATTTACAAATACAAAGCTCAACAAAAATAACTAGAGAATGCATGTTACATTTGTAAGTAATAAAGCAAAACAAAAATAATAGAAAAAGAAGATACTCCGTAATATAGATAGCACATTCTCCTAGGCGATTCATAAAGTTCGACAGTTTTCTTTAGTCCAAGTGAACAATCACAAAAGTTCACAGTCTCCATCTTCAGTAACCTCCTGATTGTTTTCTTCCACTGTAACTTTTTCTGGCAACTCATTTATCACCTCTTCTTTTTTATTGTTCTCTTCTTCTAAATTTTATAATACTTCTTTTATAATACAACACCATACATCACTCAAAATCGATTCTCAGCACTAAAACTTTGATGCCCCCTGTATGTTTGACGCCCTGGGTCGTCGCCCGCCTCGCCCACCATCAAGGCCGACCCTGCTTATTGTTATCACCAGTAGCTTAGTTAATATTTAGTTTAAATAGCTAAAACCAACCACCTCTCCAAATTTATATCGATTTACTGCTTCTCATAAAATACAAAAATTTCTTTCTCTAAACCCTTAGGACATTCTGTTAGACCATGATCAAGCCTTCCGCAGCTATTCCTCGAGTGAATGATAAACAACTCGAGTTCCTTTGGGGGCCTATAATCACTACAACGATTAGTGCAATTCCTAGGGGGGTTGTAAAAACTTCTCGTGTAGAAGTCCTACGGGGAGTATGACCGCACATCAAGTTTTTGCGCCGCCGCCTGGGGAATAGTTATGTATTGATCATAGTTTAGCTTAGTTCTACTTGCTTGAATCCTTTTAAGTGAGAATTTAATTCTCGCATATTAGCTTTCTTGTAGTCTATCTTTTCTTTGTGTTATCTGTTTCATAACCCATTCTCGTCAACCACCATGGGAGACGAGAATCATATCCGTACTCTAGGATATTACTCCAAACCAAGCCACGAGGGCTATAGGAATACCATTGAGCTCCCCGCAGGGAACAACGTGGTACCTCTTCGATTCGACACCATTCGGTTGGTGCAAAACGAATGCTCATTCCACGGACTTCGGTCCGAGGATCCAAACCAACACCTCAAGGATTTCCTTAAACTTGTGGACTACTTGACCTTGACGGTGAAATAGGGAAAGAAGGGCCTGCGATTTATTTACAATTTTCCCTACGTGATCAAGCTGAGCTATTGGCTTGGAACGCCTTCCAAACTGTTCCATCTCACATGGGAGGATCTTACTTACACCGTTTCCTTGCTTAATTATTTCCACCAGGAAGGACCGTAAAACTCAGCAATGATATCCTGATGTTCCAACAACATCATGGAGAATCTTTATCCGAAGCATGGACTCGTTTCAAGGACTTACTCCAAAAAGTCCCTCATCATGGCATAGACCTTTGGCTCCAAGTCTAAATTTTTTATGACCATGTCAATCCTGTCACAAGACGATCATTGACCTATCGGCGGCTGGTAGCTTCGTGACCTCACCCGTAGAATCTAGGCAATATTAGATTGCCTCGCCCTCTTGGACAACGAAAGGGGGAACGACCCAAGGGATTTCGTTAAGACGGTTAGCATAATCACTTTGCCTCAAGATGTCCCGAGTTCATCCGACCGCCGTCTAATCGAGCTTGAAAATCAAGTCCAATGCTTGATGGAAGCTCATCTTGCTCTGACACAACCTACCCAAGTAAAAAAAATCACTACCCCATGTGAAATCTGCAGTGGTCCCCACGACACTCAGAATTGCATGGAAAACCCCGAACAAGCGTTTATTGAGTACGCATCCTCGCGTACCAATGAAGCGGGAGGTAAGTGGTATACCTTTAAGCCCGAGCAAAACAATCTTGGTAACACCTATAATCCATCATGGAGAAGGCACCCGAACCTTAGGTGGAGACAACCTTAAAATTCGTAAAATAATTTTTCAAACCCACCTAACCATTTCCAACCTAAAAGTTTGATCTCGAACCGTTCCTTCAACAACCGTCCTCAAATTTTAACAATCAATCAAATATAGAAGGACTGGTTTCCGAGTTCATGGCATCTCAAGACGCTAGATTGTCCAAGTTTGAAGCCGATTTCAAACGACAACAATGTGAGATGACCAACAAAATAGATATCGTGTTGAAAGCCATCACCGATCAAATAGCGAGCACATTACCTAGTGATACGGTTAAGAACCCAAATCAAGGCACGGCTCTCTTGAGAAATGTCATTGCATTTCTCATAGGTTTTTCTAAGATCGTCTCTGACAGCGCATGAATCATCAAACTGAAAAGCAAAATTCAAAAGCGCATCCTGACGACCCTTGTCTTCGTTGATTAATCTTTGCACCAAGGCTTTGACTTCAGAATCGGTATGAGGGAGCGAACAGGCCATTGGGAGTGTTTTGGTAGTAGGACTTAAGTTTGAGAGAAATGAAGTGGTATTTATAAGACCAAAAGGGAAAAGGGGAAATAATTCTAGATTTTGTTATTTACTTCAATGGACATATTCCCAACATTCTGTTGTATCGGCTCGTCCCAATGACGAGACATTCATTTAGGGATACGTGAGGACCAGTCCAAGAGCAAATACCCTCACTCGTTCACAAATCCACAATCTCCTACAACGTCTTGATTTTGGGATGAAATCACGTAACATGGGGCGGATGTAGCACCTCGGGAAAAATTTAAAACTCCTTACCATTTTACGCAAGAGTATGTGCCACAAACCATTGCAAAAACTTCCGTTACTTCCTAATAAAAAGTCATCCTTCAAGTGATATGCAATATTTTACGCTATTGAGAATTTTAATAGCGCGTATAAATCATCATTTTTGTTTACGAATCAAAAGGAGTATTTTAGAAAATGCGAAGCGGTAAAAATAATATTTTTCGCGCCCTGCAAAACAAAGTCGCACGCCTATATTATTTTTATGAACCCGTCCATACTTCAATAGATAAAACCATAAATGGGCCAATATTTAAATCCTCCTAAATAAACATTTTACCTTGACATTTTATTTAAAAACTTTAATACATGAATGTATAGCTACGACAATCAGTGGAGAAATTCAAAATAGACAAACAAACACTATCATTACATTTCTTACACCTAATACCCTACACATTATGTTCTTTCAAAATCCTTCACATGCTACGTCTTGTACCTGTTTCAAATCTCAAATCAACAACAACATATTTTCTTTAACAGTATTAGGAAAGATCAATTATATCAAATAGTATCATATTCATCAATAGTAGGTGTAAAAAATGCCATTCACATGCACATGAAAAGTCTCAGGAAACTAGTGAACACTTTGCGTATAAATGAGGAGCCATGCACGAACAATTCTATCACAACTAAAATTTGAAAACAAGAATTAAATAATACGGCTGGAGTGAGAATTTTCGTTGGGGTGCAAGAGAAGGGGACGACGGGGTTACAAGGGGTGGAAACCAAGAGTGGTTCGGGCTCTTATCATCATCATTCCTCCCCCATCGACTAACAAGCTTGGACCTCGGTAAGTCGCCCTTGTGGCTTAACGCCTAGCTTTATTATGTCATTCACATTGTAAATCTATGTACGACCAAGGCACGTCTAGCCTTGGCAAGCTAGATGAGGGCCTCAGCTTTGTACGACGTGTACACGACCACATGGTACAAGCCATGCATGGTTCGTATATGAGCACGCATGTAAAGACTGTGGTCGTGCCATGCATAAAATAAGCGAAGCATAGTAACGCTAGTAAACAAAGTGTCACGCGTATAAACAAATAACGAACCAAGAGATTTTGTAAAGACTTTAAACACGTCGTGATCAAAATACGTTGGCTCACTAGGGACTAATTAACCTTAGGCTTACACATGAAATGATTCTTATGTGGTGACCTCGACACATACCGTGGGTGTGACCAATTAACCCAAGACGAACCACAGCGAACCTTTTTGCTCGCGGTTGGTGCGTCGCAGACGCTGTTAAAAGCTAGCAACTCGTGTTCGTTGGTTCATACCCAGACCTCGTAAACCCTTGACACCGGGTTGCATCATAAGACGTGCCAATGCACGCAAGCTAGCCATAAGAGGGTGCTGCCATTGTCGCAGCCGCTGGGCTGCAAAGGACGCAACCATGTCCTTGTGTCTCGAATGATAAAGCGACCTTGTGACTAAGCTTATGGGTCGGGATCATGCGGGTTTAATGGAAAGTTAGTTATACATGCATGCGTATACAATGTGGGGAAGAAGACAACCGAGTAGGAAATAATTAAGGGTGCGTTGAGTGCAAGAAGAAGACACCACAACAGTGGCTGTCAACCCACTGTTGGGCTAGACAGAAAACAGGAAAGAAAAGAAAGGGTAGGCCACATGGGTTTTTTTTATATATACCAATAATGCATGTAACAAACTTCAAAAATCTTGCATGAATTTTTCCTTGACGTAAGAATTATTAAAACGTGCATGTCGTGAGTCCTTTGGATCGTCCCAACCGAGATCCAAACGGATTGACAAGCTCACTGACGAAACGAGGCAACATCGAAGAGGTAGAACCTTATAAACAACATTTTGATGACTTAAAATTGGTAACAACGAAACCAAGTTTTTAAACGGGTAAATAAACGTAACGCGGTTTATAAAATTTATTTAACACTAAAAAAAAAATTATAAGCTTATTCGGGTTTTAAAACATAAAAGTTACATATTATATATAACCCTATTTTGGAAAGTCAAGAGATTAAAAACAATCACACGAAAGTTAAAGGTTAATTGTGTAATTTACTTAATTTAGAAAATAGAGGGACTAAGATCTGCCACTTTGAAACTTAAGGGTATTAGATGTAAATAAATAATTTTTATAAATAACTTAAACGAGTCGAACGAACCGTGATATATATATATATATATATATATATATATATATATATATATATATATATATATATATATATATATATATATATATAGGTGATATATAAACTTAGTCCCACTTACTAATAATGCTTATAGTTTTCCTGAGATATAAAATGCATGAAACCTTGTAATTATAAATTGCCACGCATAAGTTTATCAAATTATGTATATATATCTCATAGAGTAAAGTTGTGTATCCTCCCTAGGGCCAACGGTTGATCAACATTTAAAAACATAAAACGTTATCTCATAAACGACAATCACGCCTTTTCATTGACCCATTTGCATAAGTCATTCTTCATAAACGTTAAGTTCTTAGAATGTAAACTCAAGAATTGTCTTAATTACTTAGGTGGTTTACCCGAGTCAACTATGTTGACGGCATTAGATCCATTAGCAATTCCAGATGTTAATTGACCAAGGTAAGTTTTAATAGCCCCTACTTGTACTATTTTAATCAACTTTTGGGTGAGAAAACATTGCTTTATTTTAACATGTCTAGAACACAAGTACAATTTCAATTGTATTAACTCAATTGGGTCAAAGTCCCTATTCAACCCAACTTGCTATAAATTGTCCTACTTAATCATGAACCAAACGTTGTTTAATTACTCTCGTAGAGCAGAATGTTATGGCGACAGATCTATTGAGATTGACATCGCCGTTTTGTCTTGGACTGGCATTAGTCGAGCGCAAACACAGTTCATTTGAGTCAGATTAACGGATGTCGCGGGTTAAACATCTTCATGGTCTTGTCTATGATGATACATGTTAACACCGGTCGGTGTCCATGATCTTAAGACAATAGTAAAATGCTTTTTCATTTGATATATAGGAGTACTATATTTCATCACTATGTTATAAACCTTGTGGTTCAATCACTATTTTATCAAACATCAAAACCTATGAACCACCAACTTATGTTGACACTTTAGCAATGTCTTTTTCTCGACGTGTTCGCCTATCTTGACGTAATATGTAGGAGAGTCTCTGCGTTGTATATTGCCTTGCATGGTAGAGGTCTGTGTCGACGCGTATCAAGTCCTCTTCACGCATGAAGTCACCATACCCACAAATCTAGTCTTTCCGCCGTAAGTGATTTAGCGGTGTGGAACAAAAACAAGTAATAAGAGTTTTGTTAAAGTTGGCTTTAGTGACCCAAAATATGTTTTCAACCAAATTGGCCCATTTTAGCTACTGAACCCCAAACCCCCCATACTAAGTTGAAAAATCCTTTATTTAAAGCTGATTTATAAAGATTTAAGCAAAGAACCTTAAAGACAGATGACAAGTAATCAATGTTAAGCAAAATCAAGCAGAGTCCAACAACAAATAAGCACTTAAATAAGAAAACAAAGATAAGCAGGTTCAAGCTATAAAAAGACAGTTTTAAATAAAAAAAACTTGAACAAATGACATAGTAAGGCATAAATCAGAAGACAAAAAAGCATCAAAAACATACTAATATTAAAGCAACAATAAATAGTAAAAGACAGTTAATAATCAAATGAATAGTACATAACCTAAAATGTTGAAAAATGAAACTTACAAAGCCCCTTGCTTCAAGAACAGGCAAATACGCTACAAAGAAGCTGAACAACAAGCTCTATCTTGTCAAATACAAGATATGGTACATGGTCTATAAGCTCTTCCCAGGCTACTTATCTTCCAAATTAAGCTGAGGTAATTGAGGGGTGGACTTTTTGTGATTTTTTTGTTTTTAAGACAGAATTGAAAACAAGCTTTTATATAAGCTTTTAATGAACCAAGAGCTTATATAAGAGCTTAATGACAGTATTTAAAGACAAGTGAGAAGTAAATGCAGAGAAAGAACGTTGATCCAAGATCAGACATATAGGTATTCGTTATTCCGACTTGAAACTTAACTGTAAGGTTATATCTTCACAGGGAACCTAATTATGAGGGCACTTTTTGAAAGCTGGTGGGGACCCCAATGGTTTGTGTAACTGACCTCTAAGGTTAGCGAGGTTCCTGCTGTGGTGAAGTGAAAGATCTTTCACTTCACATAGTGGGAAGAAGATAGGTGGGAACGAGCAGACCGAGAGCAAAACAAGTTCCACTGGCGAGCTGTCTTCTGGACACCTTTTGAAATCTTTTCATTAGGAAAACATAAAATTTCCATTAACTTGAAAAAAATTACAATGCTTGAATTTGAAATGGCAAGGTAATTAAATGACAAGTAAATTAAAATGGTCTAATTTTGTTAAAACAAGACTTGAAAAGAAACACAAAATGAGCTACAAATGGCCCTATTTAATAATCCTACAAACTATCTAATGATCGGGTCTTCCCAATGTGCTTCTACACTGAGACATTTTAAGAGGGTGCATTTTCTTTGGTGAGTGAGAGAGTCCAAAAGTCAATCCAAGCCATCCATTTTGCTTTGTCCCCAAGGTCTAATATCTCAGCCATCAATCCTTTGTCATTTACCTTTGACGAATAGGGTTTTTAAGGATTGCCAAGGTGGCATTTGCTGTTTTGTGAGTGGGGTTTGATGGAAGGTGATAGTTTTGTCATTGGGAACAGTAGACGAGGTTGAGAGTGGTAGGGATGGGTGAACAGGGTATTTAGCGGGAATGGGTTTTGGTGTTTGACTGGGTCAAAGTTTGTAGGGTTTTGACAGGAATGGCCCATTATCTTGTATGGTTGAATTACATGGATGGTCCTTTGTGGTATAGATGTTGGGTAATTTGGCGCAGTTTATACCCCTAAGAGTATGTATGATATTGTGTTTGGCAAGCCAAGTCCTAAGGACTTAACTTGCCTCGAACAGTTAAAGGGGGTTGGGCTAACACTGTTAAGGGAGTGTTGGCCATTATGTTGGGATTTTGGCCATGTTTTTTTTTTTAAAAAAAATAAATAAAAAAGGATTTTGGGCTTATTTCAGTCTTCATGTAATACTTTAAATATAGGGCTGTACCCGGCATCCGACATTTACTTGACTTTGACTTTGACTTGGCTTTTTCATCGCACTTTCCGTTTCTGTGCTCGGTTTTGTCCGTTTTGGCTTCGTTTTTGTCCTTTTTGTTGATATCCATTTCCTGCACAATATAAATGCAAACACACAAATACAATGTTATTTCGGTATGTTTTTGGTCATTTAAGTCCGTTTTTAATGGAAAATGGTATGTGCAATTAAGCACATACTAGTAAACCTTAATCCTAAACCCTAATCTTAATCCTAAACCTTAATCCTAAATCCCTAATTCTATCCTAAAACCCCAAATCCTAACTCGAAATATAAAACCCTAAATCTTAAACCGAAACCTTAAACCAACTCGACACCCCCTTTTCTTTTCATTTTTGACCCATTTTACACCTAAGTTAGCAACCTAGCACCAATCACGCAGCCTCTATGACCTCACGCACCATGTCACCAAGCAAGCACACAAGCACCTCTATCATCACCTTGGTCACCAAGTTTGCAAAATCACCTCCTTGTCACCTTCTTGTAGCCGAACCCCCCTAAACCTCCAACACCTTGCATAGCTACATTTCTAGCTCACAATACTCACCCTATAGACTTCATTAGTCATTACCCTAAAGCCACAACCCTTAGCCACCAAGAAAACTTGGGCACCAAGGGTTTTCGAACCCTATATAAGCCAAATCCAAGCAACCCTTTCAACCACACCTCAAATCTTCATTACACACTCAAATGGAGTTCTAACAAGATCAAAGCAGACCAAGGAGGATCAAGAGAAGCCTTAAGATCAGAATTGAAGCCAAGAACCAAGAAGAACGAAGCTTTGAACCCATTTCTAGGCGTACGAACCCGAATAATCTCATACGACCCATTTTAGCTCAAGTAAGCTCAAAATCTTGTTCAATAAGCTCATAATCTGTTTTATAATGTTCATAAGACTCCTAAGATCCTATATGAACTCTTGTTAAAGCCTTGAATCCTTAAACCCATGCTTTTTTTATAAAACCACTGAAAAAATGACCAGTTATGATTTGCTAGCTAACAAATCCTTTTTCTAAACTTTTAGTTACTATTAAGACCATCTTATATTAGCTTATTCTAATAACACAATAACCTAAAATAATCATTTGGAACCCTAAAATAACTTGAATTGGCTTTTTGACGGATTTGCAAATGTTTTTTCCATGCATAGGGGGAATATATCGTAACTTTCTAAAATTTATAACTAGAAGGGCTGAAAATATTATTTTTCTAAAGTTTTAACTATAAGGACCTATTTTGTCAAGTTCTAAAGTTAAAGGTTTAAATTATATATACTATATATATATAAAGGACTAAATTTGTAAAAGTTTACAAATCAAGGGTATATATTGCCCTTTTTGCAAACTTAAAAATATAAAATATAATATTTTTATATAAATTATAAAAATATATATTAATATTATAAGACTCGATTTTATTAAACCGCGACACATTTTAGTCGGGACGAATTAAGTGCGAACGATCGAGCCCCTTATGCAACAATTACGTGTATATAATTAAGGGCGGGGTAACTTATCATCGGAGTCCAGAGGCTTGTTAGTGCACTGACTGGCACGTTTAGGGAGCGACGTAGAGATCGATATGGCACTCGCACCTATTTAATAGCTGAATTGTTGCACATATGAGTATGGGTACTGGGGTTTCTCTAATATGTGAGATTCTAGAATGTAGATTCTATGAGGTGAGGAGTATGTACGCGATAGTATATCGCTGCGATTTAACTTAACGATTTCCATTAAAAACAAACGCGTACAATTCTAAAAATAAATAGTGACTTTATTAACGTCGTACATTGTCCTACAACACGAGGTGTTATAGGTTTCATTTGAGTTTTTGTTTTGACGAGTTTGTTGGGTTTACGATTTAAAGTGCCCTGGCTCCTCAAACAATACTACATGGCCTCTAGATTATGATAGCCCGAACAACGATACAATATTTCCATAATTTAACAAATCAAAGATATACGTTAAACTTTATGAAGTTTTAAAACATAAACTATCACACTAAGACTTGACATATCACCCCAGGTTGCTTGACAAAGCTGTTACTTTCACTTGATATACTTTTGCCATCAATCAGATTTCCCTATACTGTTAAGGTGAGTTCATAGCCTCACTTTTAAATCTTCTATTTCATAAACCCGTGAGGGGGATACATGCTATAAACCATGAATACAAGTGTTTTCTAAATGTATGCTATCCTGATATATTATTGCATCTGTTGTCTAAGTCCCTTTATGCCAAAAGACCCTCAACATCATGGACCATTAATCACTTGCGAGTGAACGCGAATATTGTAGATAAATCTATTAGGATTGACGAATCCCGTTTGTGTTAGCCGGATAGGTAACCAAATGCACAATATTTGAAACTTATGGGTATATGTAAAGTACCTACACGGGGGCCATTATCTTTATATATATCATTATTGATATATACACTAGTCAGTTTGAGTGCCATGAGCTTAGACGCAATAATACTGTTTTCCATAATAATTGTACTCATTGCAATTATTACACTTATGGGTGTATAACAACGTAACCCACTCTTATGATGACTTGTATTCACACTATTTATTATAAACCTATGAATTTCACTCAACCATTGTGTTAACCTTTTTAGCATGTTTATCTCAGGTAACTGAACATATTATGGCATGGAGTGACACAGACTTGAAGATGGCTAAACTGTTATCATTCAAACTTTATGTTTTCATGTAGATTTTGGGACCTTTCTTTTGTAAAAACTCTGATGAATAAATGAATGATAACTAAATTTTCCAAAAACGTCTCTTTATGATTCGTTTTCTATGATTATGACTGTTGTACTATGAAATAATACCCCAGATTAGCTTCCACTACTATATGTTAAAAATGGGGGTATTATAACTTACCTCTAGCTTCATCGGTATCCGAGGATGCGTATTCAACAAAGGCTTGCTCAGGATCTTCCATGCAATACTAAGTGTCGTGGGGACCACTTCAGATCTCACACGAGGAAGTGATTTTGTTTACTTGGGTAGGTTGTGTTGGAGCAAGATGAGCTTCCATCAAGCGTTGGACTTGATTTTCAAGCTTGATTAGACGGCGGTCGGATGTACTCGGGACCTCCTGAGGCAAATTGATTGCCTTGACCGGCTTAGAGAAATCCCTTGGGTCATTCCAACTTTCATTGTCATAAAGGGCAAGGTCCTCTAATAATGCCCATGAATCTTCAGCATTGAAGTCACGAAGCTTACCACCGGCCGACTGGTCGATGGTTCATCTTGTGACGGGATTGACATGGTCATAAAAAATTTGGACTTGGAGCCAAAGGTCGATGCCACGATGAGAGACTTTTTAGAGTAAGTCCTTGAAACGAGTCCATGCATCAGATAGAGATTCTCCATGATGTTATTGGAACATCAGGATATCGTTGCGAAGTTTTGCGGTCCTTCCCGGTAGAAAGAATTGAGTAAGGAATCGGGTAGTAAGATCCTCCCATGTGGAGATGGATCTTGCAGGAAGACGTTCAAGCCAATTGCTAGCTTGATCGCGTAGGGAAGATTGAAATAAACGCAGACGCGTTCTTTCCCTATTTCACCGTAGGTCAGTGAGTCCACAAGTTTATGGAAATACTGTATGGGGTTGGTTTGGATCCTCGGTCGAGTTCCAGTAGGATGAGCATTCGTTTTGCACCAACCGAATGGGTGTCGATTCGATGCAGCGGTACCACGTATGTTCCCTAGCGGGAGGCTAATAGTATTCCTATAGCCCTCGTGGCTTTGGTTGAGAGTTGTTATTTCATTGAGTGCGGATAGGATTCTCGTCTCCCATGGTGGTTGATGAGAATGGGTTACGAAACAATTAACACGAAGAAAAGATAGACTACAAGAAAGCTAATATGCGGGAATTAAATTCTCACTTGAAAGGATTCAAGCATTCAAGCAAGTAGAACTAAGCTAAACTATGATCAATACCTAACTATTCCCCAGGCAGTGGCACCAAAAACTTGATGCGGTCGTCGTTAGACTTCAACAAGAAGTTTTATAACTCCCTAGGCAGTGCACCTAATCGTTGTAGTGTAGTATAGGCAAGACTCGAGGTTGTTTATCGTTCACTCGGGGAATAGGTTGGGAAGGCTTGATCACGGTCTAACAGAATTCTAAGGGTTGAGAGAAGATTATTTTTGTATTTTATGGAAAGCAAGTAAATCATATAATTGGAGAGGTGGTTGGTTTTAGCTTCTTAAACTAAATATTAACTAAGCTACTGGTGATAACAATAAGCCGGGCCGGCCTTGATGGTGGGCGAGGCGGGCGACGACCTAGGGCGTCAAACATACAGGGGGCATCAAAGTTTTAGTGCTGAGAATCAATTTTGAGTGATGTATGGTGTTGTATTATAAAAGAAGTATTATAAAATTTAGAAGAAGAGAACAATAAAAAAGAAAAGGTGATAAATGAGTTGCCAGAAAAAGTTACAGTGGAAGAAAACAATCAGGAGGTTACTGAAGATGGAGACTGTGAACTTTTGTGATTGTTCACTTAGACTAAAGAAAACTGTCGAACTTTATGAATCGCCTAGGAGAATGTGCTATCTATATTACAGAGTATCTTCTTTTTCTATTATTTTTGTTTTGCTTTATTACTTACAAATTTAACATGCATTCTCTAGTTATTTTTGTTGAGCTTTGTATTTGTAAATTCAGTTTTGTAAATGGAAACTTAAACATATTAGCATCTTTTCAAACAGTTTATAAGAGTTCACAAAAATGTTGTTTGATAGAGGTGTGAAGACATTCTTGTTAAGTTTAAATGTTTACGGGGGTGTTTGTTTCGGCTTATATAGTCCGCTTATGACTTATTTGGTTTTGGGATTATGTTTCATAACCTGATAACCTCACTTTTTGTCACTTATTTGTATCTTCTATAAGTTTATCATGACATTATGCCGAGAAGTTCTAAAATAAGCATAAAAAGTGAGCGTAAGCCCAAACCGAATAAGCCATAAGCCGGTTATATAAAGCCCGATAACAAACACCTCCTAATTCTAAGCGTAATTTTTTTCTTCGAAATTTGTTACAAAGGTTTGTACTATTCTTTTTCTCCAATTTTTCTAAAGTTAAAATACAAAGGTAGAAAGGGCCATTTTGGTTGATTGTTCGTTGGACAAAAGTACGTCATTAGTTGCCTAAGAAAAAATACTACGAGGTTGGCTAGCATATTTTATAGGGGCATTTTTTATCGCTTCGCCTAGGGTAGCAAAAAGCTAAGGATCGACCCTGACAATAAGATAAAAGATTGTGTTTTTTTAATCATGTATTACCCTAGATTGCTTCTCCTAGTGTTGTTGCCTTGTCACGCTTGTAATGATCTGTGTAACTATTTCCTAAGTCATGAACGAATTACACGAACCCGCCGTCTACTTAGTATTCCGCTAGAGCAACACACACATAAGGTAGTATGAAGACTCTTACATGGCCCTTAGGGGTACACTAAGTGCATGTGCAATATATTAAAAGTGGATCAACCATATTAGGGGGCAAGGTAGTATGAAGACTGTTACTTGATGGTATCCTTTCTACACAATCATGTTTCTCTAGACATATCAACAGCGATGCAGACAAAAGCTAGTTTTCTAAGACCTAACGTGCACATCCATTACAATAAGCCAACACCACTAAGATCTACATTCTAGGTTTCAAAACCATCATAAAATAAACCCAATAGGAGGTTAGCCAAGCATGTAAAAGATAAAGCAAGACAACATAAATCAAAAGCAACACATAGACATATTGAATGATTAAGTAAACCATACTTGATTAAAACATGAATTGGAAGAGGTACAATAGGGTTTTTAGGCCCTAAAATCGTCTCTTACAGCCGCTAAACGAACTAGGGTTCGTACCCTCTTTTTATTCTAAAGTTACATACTCAAAACCCTAAATTCAGGTTTGTATATATAGGAAAAACGACGCGACGGCGTCGCGTTTTAGTCGTGACGCCGTCATAAGAAGAATCTTCTAGATCTGCGTTTGAGTCGGTGCGGGCTGACGCCGTCATGAAATGATGTGACCATCACATGATGATTGATGACGGCGTCAGTAAAGCGTAGTGACTCCCGTCTCCAGGCTCTATGAGCACAAATCTTCAAGAGTCTTGGTGTTGGTTCGTAATCTCGTCCGTTTCTTCTCCAAATGAGCCCAAGTTACGTGTAATTCATCCAAATGCCTTCCAAATGAGAAATACCTGAAAAGGAACGGTTAAGTACCTATTTTGGGCATAAATGCATGATTTTGGGGGTTAAACGACCCCGAAAAAGTATATAAAATGACACCTCATTAGAAATCCTAGAAGCAAAATAAAGTCGCGTCTTAAGATTTATAAATATTACACGTACAAATGCAAATAAGTTTTTATATTGATTATAACAGTTGAGACGTACATCTTATAAACTTTATTATGTCAAAGGCGAGATAACTAGATTACGATTTCAGACTAATTTTGAAGAGCATAAATTAAACAGGGGCCAAATGTGTTACTTTAAAACTCTATACTAATTATTTGCAACTAGCTTATTCATTAGGGACCAAATATGTACATTTTCATTTAATAACTCATGAACATGTCATGAAGCCTCAAAATTTACAAAGAAAAATATGCATATGACGTTTCTTCTACCAATGTTAACGAACCATTTTATTTCTTTTTTATACTCTTCAGTTACGTTTTCATTTCAAGTGTTCGTATACATGATTTAGTCCATCGTTATTACTGAAATTTAAATTACTCGCAGCCTTGTAGTTTTTGAGTAGAACGACTAGTTTCGAGGACCCGATCATAATAAAATGGTGATTTTTATTGTAGATTCATTAGTTATCATGCAACATGAGATTATCATATCACTCATACTTAAGTAGCTTATGATTTACGTGCATTAGGGATCGATATTTATCTTTGAGCGCTAGAGACGAGGACATGTCGTACTAGAACAAGAACACTAAGATCCAATGTAACATAATGGGATCTCGAAACTCGGACACGAACTTGAAACTCTGGCGAACACAAACCGACGAATCAACCTAGCGAACACGAACTGATCGACATGAACCCAAAACAAGAAATCAAACCTCCAGCAAACGAAACCAAAACCTCTTACCCGAACTTGCTCTCATCGCATTCGACTATAGTGATCGTTTGATGAACTATGATCTAGACGATAACACATCGAAACCATACGGGTATGAACACCAACTCGAGAACGAACACTATCGAAACCTAGACCGCACACGTATTACGAATAGCTGAACCCCAAAACTCAGCCGTGTTACGAACCATAAACCAATAGTGAACGAACCCAAACATGAGCCAAGCGAATCAACTCGAGTACCCTCTGAACTGGAACGACCCCGGTGTGAACCATACTCAATCGTGAGATATAAACCAAAACTCAAACCACCCGAAAACTGCTTATGCACGTGACGTACTTTCGTATGATCAAAGGAGTACAAAGAACTTGTTGTATGAATGTGAGTAACCTGTATGGTCACTTATACCCAAAGGAGAAGATATGTTTATATATGGACGTGGCATTCACTTTTTCAAAACTTTTTGGAAGAACCGGATCTTTAGGGACTTGATTTTATTTATCACTTACAATCTAGTTGTATCACTTTAAAGATGTCTAGCTGTAGTACACGCATTGGATGAGACTTATCCCATTGTTTAGCCTTTGAATAGACAAGACCATCATGCGCATAAGCAATAAAGAAAAAGTGTGATCCATTGTGGAACACGTGATTATTATGTATTAATTTGAACAACACTTCTTTGATACTTAACGTCTTTAATGTATAACAAAATTACTTTTCACAAGAGGCAATAAGAACACTAGCTAAGTTAGGCAACATAATTGTCTATCGCCTATTGTGTTAGTTTTATTATTTGATAATAGTTGGTATTTAGGGTATAAATTTAAAATAAGTGGGTAGTTTTTGGGCTAACGGGTATAAACGTAAAATATTACAAGAGTTAAGGCGTAACCACGAAGCGAAAACGTATTTTATAAAAATAAAATTATAACATATAAGATACTTAGCTGAAATAATAAAATAATATAGTACGTAGACTAATATCTAGTCTAAAGTCGGGCTCACATTTAATAAACGTTTTACTACAAACGCAAGATAACCCATTCGGTTAATTGAAAAAGTAAACTTCATGTAAAAATTAAATAAATAGTAAAAGTATAAATAAATAAAGACCCGAAAATTACGAATTGTTACAGTCTACCCCCGTTAAAGGAACTCAGTCCGCAGAGTTCAATGAGTGCCATCAGCTGGCGAGGCACTCGGGAAAAGATAAGGGTAGCAAACACATATTGAGTAAATAATAGTTAATACATAAAATGTCTGCGATGTGCGTGTAAGTACGGATCAATTATTATGAAAATCCTTAATGAAATGATTGAATATCTATACTGATGAGAAGACAAACAAAAACAAAGAATAATATGTCATACCGATGATCAAAGGTGCATATATCAAGTAATAATACATATCAAAATCGAAAAATGAATTTCTACTGATAATTAATGTGAACGAAGGGATCAAATAATTTATTAATCTTCAAAGGAAGTGAAAGCCAATACAAAGAGGTCATAACGAGTTTGATATTTTAGGATTAGAGAATCATAAAAGGAAGATTAAACATTTTTATGAACGAAATAGCAAACAACCATCAATTAATGCAGCGAATAGAATTAATAGATCATAAAAAAATGTTCATAGCATTGCAAGGGAAATCAACAAGAGTATATGAAAAATAAATAAAAGATATCACGAGTATGTAAAATACGAATATGTCAACGACCTTAAGAGAGCATGCAAAAGAACATCCGTACATATGTAATAACAATCAAAAGAATAAATATTAAGAATGATCCGTATAAACAAATTACGAATCAAAGAAGTATAGAGAATCATCTGTACGAATAATCAAGCAAATGAAAGACTCAATTGATCACAATAGTAGTAGATAGAAGTAAGTATCAAGGATATCAAAATATAGTAACGGTCAAAAAATTGAACGTAAACAATTATTTGATCAACAATGTGAACGTAGCGAGTCATTTGTGTTAACAGGTTCCGAACCGAAAGATTATAGAGAGTCATCCATAAAATTAATTGATGCAACCGATAGGGTATTAATACCAATAGCTGAAAGAGGCATATCTCAAAGATTCAATATGTCAAGGATGTTAAACGAGATAGGTGAATTAATTGTCCAAACAATTAATTATTAAAAAGAGTTAATACCAAATGGCTAAAACAAGCACATATTAAGAAAATGGTATATCAAGAATGTCAAAATGGGATATAGAAAATTAACTGTACAAACAATTTTTTTTAAAGGGAGTAGAAATATCCGTACCATAAAGTGAACAATACATCGAAAATATTCAAAGAAATGTATTAAATAAAAGGTCATCATTAACTATGATGATCGAGATTCTCTCTTCGAAGTGGGGGTTGCTGGTTGTGTCGTACCCAATGATGTTCTAGTTGAAAGGTATGGCCTTCATTAGTGTGGTCTGTCTGAAGGGTCCTTATGTGTGATTCGTTCTCGGTATCTCGGATCTCGTTCGCTCTAGGCGAAAGAGCATGTCAGCCATACGTTGGGCTATAAGTCACTTGATAGATGCTGAACTTTAGCAGTTGTCTTCTTGGCGGCATGATTCTCCAAAATCACAAGAATTAAAGAGAAAATAAGGCGTTAATGAGTCACGTTTCAAAAGTAGGAGTTCCAAGGCGGCACGTTACAAGGTGACAAGTTAATATTCGTGTTTCAATTAACTGGCATGTTTCTATGTGGTGGGTTACGTGTCGACGTATGTATTTTAAAAGTATGAGGCGAGTGTTCAAACTCGGAGTCGGATAGTAAAATAACCAGTGGGATCGACAAACTATGACAAGTTTCTATATCATCAAAAAGAGTATTATGTAAAGTCATGAAAAAGTTGTGAAGACATGGAAAAGTTTGTGAGACCATTGTGTAACTCACAATGTCTTGGAAGAGTTTTAGAGACCATTGTGCAATTCACAATGTATTGAGAAATGTTCTAGTATTTATATAAATTACTTTTATATAAAACAAGTGTAAAATACACGCAAGAGAATGTAAGCACATATGTAAGTCATGCAAGCAAGTAGTGTGTACGCACTTGAAAAAGTTTGATGTGATGCAATGTTTGTGAAAATGGTTATAGTCTAGGTAAAATATGCAACCTAGTTCTCTATAACCTTGGCTCTGAATACCAATCTGTAACACCCCCAAAATGGGTCGCAGCGGAAAAAATGTCCGGGAGCGTTACTTTATAATACAATAGCACAAGATACAAGAGAACGACCTCTAAATGAGTCATTTGAAAAGTAATCTCGTTGATTTAGTTAAAATTGAACTTGTTATAACATGTGTCCCAATGTTGCATCATAATGAAAAACTCAAAGTAAATACAACAAGATTTGTTAATTTGAATGTATGTAGAAATCCATGAATGTAATCTTGTAAAGTTTAGACTCCAATGCACATCAAGTAAGCCAAGCATCTATTTCACTTGAGAAAAACATGCTTAAAAGTGTCAACATAAAGTTGGTGAGTTCATAGGTTTATGTAAGTTTAAATGTTAGATCAAAGATTTATAAAGTGTGTATGACCATTGTAACCTATACAATAGTCACAAAAATGTAAGTATAAATGTTGGAATCAAAGAAGTATAAAGTGTGTATGACCATCGTAACATATACAATAGTCACAAAAATGTAAATATAAATGTTGGAATCAAAGATTTATAAAGTGTGTATGCCCATTGTAACCTATACAATAGTCACAAAAATGTGATTACGACTGCACTAAGCTCATGAAACCAATGCGCTAACAGAAATAATGGACATGTGCTCATACCAGATGCCCTACCTGGAACACCCGAGCAGTGACTTAATGGACATGTGCTCATACTAGATGCCCTACCTGAAACACCTGAGTAGTGACTTAATGGACATGTACTCATCTAAGGTGCCCTACCTGGAACACCCGAGCAGTGACTTAATGGACATGTACTCATCCAGGGTGCCCTACCTGGAACACCCCAGCAGTGACAAGTTTGTAAATGAGCATGCAAACGAGTAAGTAAACAAGTTGTAAACGAACATGTAAACGAGTTTGAAATCAATCATGTAATGAGTTTGTAAGTAAGTTATAAAAACAAGTATGTAAACGATTTTGTAAATGTGCATGTATCCTCCCCCAAAAGAGTTATAAAGAAATAAAATAGGGACCATAAAACTCACAACGTCTTAAAAAGTAATCGCATTGTTATAAAATAAACGAGCATGTAAACAAGTTTGTAAACGAGCATATATTCGAGTTTGTAAATGGGAATTTAAACGAGTTTAATTTACGAGCATGTATTCTCCCCCAAAATAATTAAAAACAAGTAAAATAGAGGCTATGAGACTCACCTTAAGCAAAATGATATAAATATCGAGAATAAATATCAAGAATAAACATCAAGAAGCCGAGAGAAATCCTAGAAGCAAAATAAAGTCGCGTCTTAGGATTTATAAATATTACACGAACAAATGCAAATAAGTTTT
>BQNB010098238.1:0-15712 GCA_026074375.1 Tanacetum coccineum
ATCTTGTGCTATTGATCTTGAAGTAACACGCCCCGGACCCTTATTCCGCTGCGACCCAATTTGGGGGTGTTACACAAATTCCCAATACAAATTGGTTTCAAGATCTTGTACATTGATTGACTCAACTTGTTTCAACCTTTCAATAGCTTTCCACATCTCTATTGCATTTGGACAAGCATCAACTGTTGAGTAGATATCATTATCAATTCCTGTAAGAATGATCTGAACAACTTCAGCTTCAGCAGTGATCCATTTCTGAACGTCTTCTGGTATAGATGAGAATGTTTCCATTACCTCTCCTTTTGGTTGTTGTGGTCTGGGAATACCATCATTAACAGTAGTATCAAGGGGTGCATCTGTATCAGCATTAGTATTTTTAAACTTGTATTGGTATGGTGGATTCTTGAGACAATAATGGATAAGCTCATGGTTTGTTTGGTGTCAATATATCTCTTGATTCAGGATTTCTACTGAATGTAATTACCCGGTGCTAACATTAGAGGACGTTCTTTACCACCAGCTTTCATGATGGCATTGTGAAGAGCACTTGATGTTTGAGTTTGCATGTTGTTATTGGAATTTGACATTTTGATGTTGTTGTGAAGGGATATCGGATCTTAAGTTGATGTATTAATTATAATTGTGGTTATTGACGTTTGTAAAAGATTAATGAGTGAGGTGTTAAGGATTTGATGTTATAGGGATTAACGATGTAATGAGTTAGGACTTAGAAGGACTAAATAAGTAATTTTGAAAATTTTCTTGCCAAATCGCTAAAAGTACTTAATCAAACCGCAAGCATTGTATCAAACCGCAAGTTGATTTGTATCAAACCGCTACTTTAGAACTTGAGATCAAACCGCATAAGTTGTTGGTCAAACCACATAAAAACTTGGATCAAACCACAAAATAACTTGAATCAAACTGCATAATAAACTTTGATCAAACCGCATAAAGAATTTAATGAAACCGCATAAGATTTTGCCAAACCGCAGAATGTGTTAAGATCAAACCGCATATTTGTTTATATCAAACCGCATGATCTTTTGCCAAACCGCATAATAATTTTAGTCAAACCGCAGAATTCTATTAGATGATAAAGATTAGTCGACTCAAGCCGGCATGTGGGCTTAAGGTCCATTAGGGTTTAATAGTGTCTATGTAATTGTTATTATAAATAGTCATCAATAATATGCATAATACCGACGGAGTTTTCTATCCTTCAACATGGTATCAGCGCGGGTTAGATCATAAAACCTAGACGGCTGCCATGAGCCGTTGCATCTATGTCGCCCTGACTCGCGCAAACTCACTCCTTAATATGTATCAATATAAGCAAATATAAATACACAACAAATAGGGATCAGAATCACGCGAGACCAATGAAAACCGGAAGCAGTATAGAGTGTTCCCGGGTCGTTATGTCCCAACGAGGCTAGAAATGGAGAATCGAAAGACGATTGATGATTGGTGTTTGAATATGACAAGGAATGATTTGATGCTAAAACTAATAAGCAAATGCACATAAAAATAAGCAAAGAAAATAAGCTGGAACAAAAATAAAAGCTAGAAATGGTAAAAACACTTAACTTTTACACTAAGACATAAAGAGGCTCAAATAAGCTTAAGGCAAATCAAATGAGCTAAGCTAACTCTAAAAAGAAATCAAAAAGCAATTATACTAAGCAAAACAGGAGAAACTCAGCAGTACTAACAACAGTACTACCAGTATTAACTAACAGTATTAACTTGGAGTTAATACTGCTAGTTATAAGTTAGTACTGGTAGCTTAAGGTTAGTACTGTTAGCTTTGATGAAGCAAGAAATAAGCAAATAAGCTAAATCAGGTATTTAACTATCCCTAATAAGCACTCAGTAATCAGAATAAGCAACTATAATAGACTATAATGATAAAGAAGCTAGAAAACTAAAACTGATAAACTCTTGAAATTATTTTGAAAAGGCAAATAAGTTCTACTGAAGACAGTAAACTAAAATTGGCTTAATCTACTCTAAAAAGCTAAACCAACATTAAATAAGTAGAAACAATAAGCTAATAAGCTAAAATGAACCACCAGTATTAACAGTTATAACTAACAGTACTAACTTGGAGTTAGTACTGGTAGTTCTAAGTTAATACTGCTAGTTTTAAATGCCCAAAAATGAACTAGCAGTACTAACTATGAGTTAGTACTGTTAGTTCAAAATATACCTTAAAGTTTCCAAAAATCATTTTTATTTCAAACTTATTAAAAACAGATTATCAAATAACAAATTAAAGCACTTAAGAGCAGACTTTAATCAAGAATAAGCAATAAATAAGCACAATAAGCACTTCTGCAGTAAATAAGAGAAATAAGAGAAAAAGAAACTTACAACACCCTTGCTCAAAACAGGGCTAAACCAAGAATCTACAAGCTCTAGCTTGCATAAATCAAGCTAGTGGTGTCCATAAGCCCATCCAGTACTGGCTTATCATCCATAAATTAAGCTGTGGTATATTTGAGAGTGATTTGTGTGATTTTCTCTTAACTACTTAACTTTTTATTTTTACTTAATGAAAACAGCTCATAAGTAAGCTGTGTTGAGAGCTTTTTGAAACACAAAACAATATAAGTAAGAAACTTAGCACTTGGAATTGTAAATTGACTTAAGAATCTCAAATTGCATTAAAACTTGAAAGTGTTACAAAGCTGAAAGTAAAAGCTGTAAATAAGCTAAGTTATATTAAAATTAAAAACTAACTAACTAGTTGCCTCAAAGGCTTACAAAAAGTTCTATTTATAGCCGAAGTCTTGGACTTTCAGCTTGTGCTTCTTTGGAGAGCAAAAACAAAGTGTGCTTGTTGTGTGAGGTGATTCTAAAGCAAATCCCAGCCTTCAAATTCATTTGTGCTTCTTTGGAGTCAATCTCAGCCATTGAAGATACTTGGGAAAGGTGAGGGATTGCCAACATGGCTTTTATACAACTGGGATGGGTTAGTAGGGTGGATGAAATGATTTTGGCTAGGGTGTCGAGTGGTTTTGCAGGGGAGAAGGTATGGGAGGACATCCAAGTTGTACCTGGGTTTGTTGGGCGGGAAATGAGGCTTTTGGGGAAGTAGGCAGTTTTGGTCCCCTAAAGTCTTATAACTTAAATGTAATCTCTGCCCGGTTGGCAGTTATAGTCCCTCATCTTGTTATTTTAGTAATACAACTTGAGGCTTGGCAGTTTTAGTCCCTAAAGTTGTATTTTCTTCATTTCGATGACTTTTGACTTTGTCCTTTCCATTCCGTGCTTAGATTTGTTTGCTTTTTGGCTTTCTTTTTGTTCCTTTTGGTTGAATATCCGTTTCCTGCACAATACAAATGCAAACATACAAATACAATGTATTTTTGGTACGTTTTTAGTCGTTTAAGATCGTTTAGAATGGAAAATGGTATGTGTAATTAAGCACATACCACGCCCCGTCAAATCTTATCCTTCTCCTTCATTCTCTATATCTTTTCTCAAATCCCTAATTTCTTTCTATCCTCACAGGCAATATCAACATATTCTCTTCTTTTTTTACTATGACGCATGTTGCATGCATGTGTCTTTTCTTTGAATCTCAACATGTTTTTTTTTCTAAGTTTTTCTTAATACTTGTCAGCAATTATATTCTATCAAGATGTTTTTTTGTTTTGTTTTGTAGGTTTGGCATTAAAATTGCATAAATTGCAATAAAAAATTATGCTTTTACCATCATAATTGTAAAAGCAATGTTTCTTCCTTTTTAGTTGCATTTCCGTAGTAAATATTTGATTTTAAAGTCCTTTTGAATTTATGGTTTCTTTAAAAAAGTTAGAGGAAAACATTAGAAATATATCTTTCTGATTTCTTTCTTATGAAGTTTGTTTCCATCTCGCTGCCCTCGTGAGTCAAGCACAAGATTACAGCAACAATCACCATTCAAGTTTCTCAAAAGCATTAGAAAGTAACCACTTCTCAAGATTTCTCGCTATTTGCAAGGTTAAACTTCAGTTGGATCGTTTGAAGACCTCACGCTCCAAATGCGGGAGAGTATTAGATGATAAAGATGCTCAAGCCCGCACGGGGTTTTCTATCCTTCAACAAATTCTTTGTATCAATCCGCATAATTTATGTCAACCCGCATATTTTTCTTGCTCAAACTGCATATTTTATATAGTCAACCCGCATATGGTTTTGTTTAAACCGCAGATTTTTCAAAAAATAAGCATTTTTTAAACACTTTTGAAACTACAAATAAATATCTAAACAAACGTTAACAATCTAACACTAAAAGATGGCCTAGATCTTTAACGAAATAAAAGAAAAAAAATAAGCCGAAACCAAAACAAGCTAAAAAAGCACTCAAATAAGCTTCAAATAAGCTGTTTAACCACGAAATACAATCACAATCAACCCCTTGGCGACTGATACCATATGTTATCTCACTTTGTATCCATGATCACAACCGAAACAACATAAATCTTAGAAACTTAGAGAGAGAGAGAAGTTTAGAAAGAGAGAAAGTAAAGAGAATGAAGAAAGAATTGGAAGATTCCTATGTGTGAAATGGTAACCAACACCCTTCACCACATGAGGTGAAGGGGTATTTATAGTCCAAGCCTCATACTAGGCGTGGGCTTTTCTATCTTGGGTCGGGCTTGGCTTGTTGTTGGGCTTTAGCCCGAAACATGGAAAATATTAGCTTAAAGTCTAAGCCCGTTAAACCCGACTAGCCTATTACAAACTAAGATTAATATTAACTAAGATGACGAATTATATTCTTGTTTGACTTAATAAAATTAAGGCTAACACACCATTATTCCTAAACTTATATATATATATATATATATATATATAAATCTCCCGTGGCACCACATTCTGTGGTGACAACGAAGGAGCAGGAGGTTTTTGCTGCTATGTGAGAGTGGTGCCATGGGAAAAAATGATGAAATGACACCACTTACTGTTATTGGATGATATTGAACTTCATCTCACACCTCACCTCAATCTTAGAATTGGCGTTAATGGTAGCATCTTATAAACAACGCTGCTTTTTAGTGTGTGCTTGAAATTTGAATGTGTACGTGTTACAACTTCTAGTGTTATGAACGCTGATAAAATATATTGTATTTCATTTATCTTACCGCGACACTAATTTTTTGTGCCGCAGTAACCATAGCTCTTATAGCACATAAATCAACTTTGTTAAAGCAATGACATATCCACTACATACAACTAAAGGTAAATAATCAAGTATAAAAAGTAAGGAGATTATATATGACTAGACGAGTACTAATGCATAGCCCTGAAATCTTATAGCGACAAACATTATAGTTGCGATATTGTTATTAAGTGTCTCGTGTAACGTAAATACATTAACGTAAAATAAACAAAGTGTACTTGAAAAAGGTTGTAACATGTGATAATTCAAATCAAATAACAGTTCATAAAATGTATCGAAGAAGTTATAAAAATATTTAGTGAAACTAAAAATGAAACATTAAAGCAAATTTAAAAGTCTTCATCATTATCCGAGATGACGAGAACATCATCTCAGCTCTAATTTATATCGAGATTGAGTGAGTCTGTAAACAATGAATTCTTGGTTGAAACAAAAAATTAACACAATACATTTGTACTAACCTCATTTTGATTAAAAACTTGTTTAATGATAACATCAACAATTTATTGATCACTTTTTCTGATCAATCAACTAACAAAGTCTGCTAATCAACTCACACAGATAGTGTGTTATATAGTAGACCGTGTGAATGCATTTTTTAGAAAGTAATTATAGCGTTATTAAATCTAAACAAAGTCTAGTATTTTTTAAAGAAACAACATTTACAAAGGAATGTATGCATTACAATTCAAAAAGTTACGGGATGGTTAAAAACACCAAAATTTAAATTTTATAATCTTTAAATTGCCGAATCTAACACCATTAAATGAGATTGTGCAAAAGATTTTGACTTCCAAAGTTAAGTTTAAAATGTGTCATATCAATCGCTACATCCATATATACATACACACCATCAAATGAGATAAATGCCATTGTACAAAAACATATTGATACATAATACTAATTGAGATTGATGGTATATTAATAATTGACAAAATTCCTATGTAGAACACTAAAGAACAAACCAAGCAATCTCAGTCACCCATCCAACTTCAATCCAATAGTTGAGATATTTTGCCATTTTATTTTTATTATTTACTGAGGGGCGTTTTGGTAACTATACCATCTTACTCACTCAACTTGCAGAGGTCGGGTTTATCATTTCTCATAATCACTCCCAACCGTTACACACACACACACACTATTCTCACACACCAACCACCGTAACAAAACCCTAACCGCTATTCATATTAAATTGATCAAAATTAACGCTATACAATGGACATACGAGACGAATTAGCACTATCTAAAGATGATATGTTTCCCAATCATCTTATTTGTCGGTTTCCGATCAAAATAAGCCTCGAAATGTGGAATTTGGTATACATTTGTTTTTTTCTTTTCGTTCTGGTTCTTATTTTGCTTATTTTGGTTCTTATTTAGGATTTTTAGGTTTTCTTATTATTTTTCTATATTATTAGTTGATGTTGCTTATTTTGGATATAAGTAGTAGATGTTGCTTATTTAGGTTTTTAGGTTTTTGTTGCTTACTGTTGCTTATTTTGGTAGGCTGTTGTATTGTGTTTATCCTTGTTGTGATTGTTGTTGTATTGTTGCTTATTATTGCTTATAAGCATACCATGTGTTTGATGAAATGCGACTGTAATAATCACACGTAATTTAGTAAGTTTTTATTTATGAATGAGCATTTTTGATGTTATGATTCTTGATGGTGATGTTAGGAGGTTAGGTTTTGATGTTAAGAGATTCGTTATTGCAGATTGTCAACTTGTTAGTACCATGAATTTATATACTAAACAATAGAACGACATATATGAAAATCAGTTTAGGTGGATTATTTGTTTCACTTAAAACCCGTCATAACTTTTTTTACTTGTATCAATGCCATATGCCACATTCTAGTACTAAATAATCTTATGTTGAGATGTAGCGTCTTATGCTTAGAAGGGGAGACAAAAGATTATCACGTGGGTTTATAACTAGGCTGGCATGATGTAAAATGTAAGAAACAAATAGAATTAATATTGTTCACTAATATCAATAAAACTTGAAACAAGAGGTTGTAAAGAGAGTTTGTTACCTAAAATTAAAATGGACTAAATTTAGGAGGTTGTAAGGAAAAACAATAGACGTTGTTTACCTATAGTTGGTTTGACCCGTTTCCCATTTGCTAAATTTTGTGATTTGACTTGTTTCATATTTGTTATATGTCATGTTTGCATAGTAGATATCATACGAAAGTGAAAGAATGTAAGGAGAGAATCTAGAGAGTATTTTTCATCATTTTCAAAGTTTTCATTCTATAAGGGAAAATAGAAATAGGAGGGAGAAGTGAATTACAAAATGTAAAGCCTTGTATAAATACCCCTCCTAGATGGGTATTTATACTTATTATTGAACCTATTCTATTTTCTTTACTTTAGTCAAACCTTGGTCAACTTTACTTAACTTTGACCAAGATAGACTTTATTACATTATAATTACTAATAAAACTATAAAACTACACAAACCCATACAAAGACCAATTTACTTAATAATAAACACTTTTCTTAAATCAAACAATCTCCCCCCTAAGGGTTGATTATTACAGACGCCTCATCGTCGGTAGAATTGGTCTTCCATTTACAAAAAATTCCTTCTTCTCATTTGCTTTTGATTACCAAAATATATTTTTGCCATGTTTCTCCCCCTTCAGGAGGATCAATATCCGTATGATGTTCATCGTGATATGCGAAAAGTTATGGCTTTTCAAACTTATCTTTCAAAATTTCCCACAATTCTGGATCAACTACTTGATCTTGAGGTTTTGTCTTCACATTTAAATATAATTGTTGTTGAAGATCAGTAGTTGATTTTTCAACAGTTGATGAGCTTGTTGTTGGATAAAGATTAAGAGTTGTATTCTGCATGTGTTTTCGAAACAATTCTTCAATCATTTTAGGTCTATGTATGGAAAATTCTTTAGAGATCATCTATGGTACATTTTTAGGATCAACTTCACAATCCTTGTTAATCGCAAGATTAACCAGACGTGGCATCTCTTCTTTGGTCATCTCTTTAGTTTTTTCAAACATAATTTCAGGTACAACCTTGTTGCAATGATCAAGAACTTCTCAAATCTTTCCCATAAAGAAATCATGAGTTTTAAATTTGTTTTTGATACGGGTGCGAATTTGACCACATCGTCTGCACATTCCAGCAATACTTCCCAGAAGAATCTTCGTCTTGTATGAAATAGATCTTTTCTTGCGTTTAAGTGTGGACGAACCTTGGGTGTGGTAGCAGTTGTTGGTGATACAATTGTTGTCAATTCCTCAAAAATTGTATTATAAGAAGATAAATCTTTCTTAGGAGATCTAGTTGGTGTGGGAATTGGTGTCTACATCTTCTCATTCCTAGTCTCCATACTACCCGTTGCAACCTCATTATAATCTTTCTTGTTAACAACCTTATCCGTCTTTTCAACATCATCATCTTTATTTTTCTTCTCAATCTCATCATCTGTCTTCTCTTTCTCAATCTCTTCATCATCAACATTAACATTTTTTGGATGTTCCTTATAACTCCCGGGCTCTATCCTAGTACCGGAATCATCAACATCATCATTAAGCATGGAATCAGCAAACTCACTTGCATATGATTCTTCATCTTCTTCACCTTCAACCATTCTTTCAATTTCTTCCTCATCCAATTTCTCTTGCACTTTAGCAATATTTTCTTGAGCTTCAGCAGCTAAAGTAGTTTTGTGTAATGTGAGACTTAGAATGGTTGCTTCAGCCACTTTGTCCCTCTCTCGATCATCATCTGGAGGTGGAATTGAAGGTGTGTTTCGCTTCTTTTGTCTGATGGTCACTTTTAGTGGTTTTCTTGGTGAACTAGTTTCTCCAGCACGTTGCTTCCTCTTCTTCCCCTGAGGACTAGCAGCAGTAAGGGTAGGTGTCATGTGGGCACTAGGTGTAGTCCTATGTGTTCCTTGGGTAGAATCAACTGGTTGTGGTTGATTCATTGGAACGTCTACCCCCGTCAAACACCGTCTCATACTTCTTATAGTCATTAGTAGCACGGATTCCAGCAGTTAAGAATGCATCTAGAATTTACAACCCTCGAAATAGCACATTCCCTATATAATAAACACTTACAAATGGTGTAGCATCCTTGATACAATGATAATCCTCTTCATGTCTTCGAGGAAGAGATGGATACTTCTCCATTAAATCAGCGATTATAAGGTTGATAAATCAAGGATACTGAATAACATTCTTCTTCTGGAATACATTATTCATGAAATCCCACCAGAGAAGAGCAGCATGATCAACATTTGTACGATTAACCACATCATAAAATAACTGAAGAATGTTGATTTTTGTCTGATCATGCCCAGACGTTCTTGTAGTTAGGCAGCGGTTAAACACTTTAAACATTGTCTGCCATGGTTGAGCAAGAAAGTTCATGTAGAAAGCACTTACTTTCTCAACTACACCTTGATAACCAACCGTCTGCATGAAAGATTAAATAGTTTTGATTGTTACTGGAGTGATAAATAGATTTTCTAGAGTTTCCATCGGCAGCTTAAGAGTGTCGTGAAACATATCCACGGTGTTAGTAATCTCTTAAGTATTCAACTTGAATCTGATGGTATCCTTAGTGTCAGGTACTTTGTGAACTATTTTCTAAAATTATTGTAAGTACACAGCTGGAACATCAGAAGTAGCAGTTAAAGCATAGCTCAATGGATGATCAAGTAAGATTTTCCCAAAATCTTGCATTTAGGAGAACATGGAATACTCTAAATCACAACATAATTATTACATCTCCCGATGCCTTGGAATTTGGAGACAAGTTGATCAGCTGGAATGATTTGTTGAGCCATGTGGAAAACTGTATGATGACATGATGTGATTAGTGAAATGAGAAAAAGTTTATGTAATTCATATTTATATAACATTTTTGTCTCTTTCCACTTTGCTTGTTTTTATATGCTCTGGCAATTCTTTTTGAGCATATTCTGATCATTTTCTTTCTCATGTGCCAATTGCTTTTTCGGGCATATGCCATACACTTTATTCGTCTTTTTCTTTTAATCTCATTTTGTATGCTCTGGCATTTCTTTTTCGGTCATACTTTGATTTGATTTTTTGCGTATGGATTTTGTCTCTCTTTCTATTTTGAGTTTCCTCACCAAAAAACATTTGTGAAATGATATTCTTTCAAAAATAATAAAAATATACTCTGATTTTGAAAAATATCAACTTGGCAAAAACACAAGTTGTGACAATCCTTGATGTTTAAGAAATCAAAGAGTATAATTTTATATTCTCACAAAATACTTTTAAGTAAAAGAGTACCACTTTCAGACACAAAGACACAGCTTTTGGATAGAATTTGAGATGATTACAAGTTTTCTAAAGATGTTTGAAAACTATGATTATACAACCAAACTAATGTAACAATAATTGGATGGTCACTAAGTCACTCACTACTCATTCTGTTCATTGCAGAAAATAGCCAAAACTTGACATGACTTAGACCATCTACCCAACTGAGTACAATAGATAGTGATAAATAATTTTAAACTTGTTTTTGAAACAATCTTTTCAAAACTTTGAAATTTGTCTTTGTTAAGACATGAGAATGTATGATCACAGACAGTTGAGTCTCCATGTTTATTTGTTTTTCCTAAATCTTTTGAATCATTGATCACTGAATGAAAAATCTAGCTATGCAAAACATATTCTTATATATGATATTTGGATGGTCAGTAGATTGCTCAATCCTCATCCTGTTAATTTCAGGAAACGATCGTAATCGGATACAATCTTAACCATTTGACCCATTTATCAATATAAAAACATGATTTTGTAACTAAATTTATCATTGGTTTTTGTAAAATACCATTTTGTTTAGCAATTAAGCACCTTTATTTCAAAAAATCTGTACAAATTAATCCCAATGGGTTTGTTTTCTGAAACCCAAACTTTAAAAGCCTAAGTTTCCTTAAGAAACCCCTTTGTTTTGGCCCAATAACATTTTACGAAACCAGTTTTCGTTTTGGCCCAATAACATTTTACGAAACCAGTTTTGGTTTTGGCCCAATAACATTTTACGAAACCAGTTTTGGCCCAAACCTTTACGAAACCATTTTAATCACTTACGAAACCAAAAACTAAAATATTTACTTTTAGAAAATATAATTATTAATGAAAATGATAATTTGAATTATTTTTCTTGATCTTATGCTTATTACTATCATCTCATTAACTATATAAAACCTATTCTTTGGTCTAAAAGCAAAATTGATGCGGTCGTCGTAGGACTTCTACAAGAAGTTTTACAACTCCCTAGGCAGTGTACTTAATCGTTGTAGCATAGTATAGGCAAGCCCTAAGAATATACAATCAGCAAATAAGGATGCGTTTATGCGGATGCTTTAATTATGACCAAATTAATTGGTGTCTAGTCTTAGGATGATGTAACGCCAAAAGTCTAAGAATGATATGCTCACCAATCGAAGAAGAAATCATTGCACAAATAATCAAAACCAACTTTCCTAACAGATTTAATAATGGTTAAAAATGTTTTCCTTATATAAGGTTTGACCGCTCTTTCATCTTTTGTTAATTAGCTTGCGTGGGTTAAAGTGCCTTGAATTGATTATAGACACCAACCAAACCGTGCCAGTCTCTCAGGCTGAAAACCCCCCTTTTCCTGTTAGAATTAGGATTTAGACTGACATAGGTTTAACATAGGTTTAGAATAGAATAGAATTAACATAGATTAGATAACCATGAATAATTAAATTAAATTGATAGATTTAACCTCGCTTCATATTTTTCGAGCACCCAAACTTGACCACAAAACTACTACCGATCGGGTACACTGCCCGTTAAAGTGTTATTTTTGGTTTAGTCGGCAAAATATAAATTTAAAACTTGAATCATCTTAAATATACCATACAACGACAGCACATCAAGTTTTTGGCGCCGCTGCCGGGGAGTGAAAATTAATCTTGATTTTTATTTGATATTTTGGTTTTTAACATTAGATTAGATCTACCCTACGTAAAAGAAATCATTTAGATAAGAGTTCTCATTACAATAAATATTTGTAAAACTATAATTACCTTGTTTTGCATGAAAAAAAAAAAAAAAAAAAAATATAAACGAGTGTTTAAAATTGTTAGTTTAATAATTGATATATCTACAAATACAATGTACATGACGACCATTGAATACGGCTTATCCACATTCATCGGATACGGCGAATCCAGTACTCTGACCAAATACAGCGAATACATCCCAACTGATATAATAACTGCGTAATCACTTCCATTAGAAACGCGTATACGGCATCTGATAAAATACTTTTCCATACTCGAACTTAAGGCCAATATTTTTATATATATAGATACCTATTCACCGCGTGGTTCTACTGAAAAATATTTTTGGATATTTTTTTAGTAGAATGACAAAGGTTATCAAATGGAGTTCAAGAAAATTAAGGATGGTAAGGTCGAAGATGTTCCGCTCACTTGCGATACATCACTTGAAGTTTTCAACAATGAAGTCGGTCGATTAAGCAAAATAGATGATGATTTATTCACATATAAAGTTGAAGTTGCTAACATCCTATGTGACTTAAAAATGGATAATGATTCAAAACAAGAAGCTGATGATGATATGGTTACATGGATCCCGTCAGATGTTTGCATTTATGGAAAGGGTGTAGGATCAAAAATTTCAACTCCAATATAATGGATCATATACTATGAAAGCCTTATGGATTTACTGGATTAGAGGGAGATGAGAAGTAGAGCTCACGATAGGAATCTTCTAAATGATGAGATGATATTGCTGAAGTCTTTAGATCGACACTACTGATATTTGATTTACGAGACACCTCTCTGTTTCAGCATTTAAGGTAATTACTACCTTATCGGAAGTGGATCCTAGATTTACTTACAAAGGATATTTAGGATTCCAAAACCTATGAAGATTACGAGGGAATGATTGATCTATGAATGGAACCAAGACTTACTACACCATGTGTCGAAATGAGGAAGCAAGACTGAACGCTGGAGTTTTGACCAACCCAACACCAGTTAAACATACTTGCAAGCCTTTCAATTATAAGACTGGATGTTCAGAATGGCCAACATGTAGTTGGAAGGATGATGGATACTGTAATGGAGGAAATTTACTCAGAACTTACATTATTGGAAACCAACTCTATTATCAGGATTACGAGTGGTATGAAGCTTTGAAAGATTGTGAACTTAAAGATTTGGCTTTAAGAAACAACGCTATCATGGAAGGATTTATCAATGAAGATGATGACGAGTCACGTTACGAACAAAAGAGACAATGGAATACTTATACAAACTACAATGATGCTTATGAGATGAATTATGAACATAATAAGAGTAAAGAATTATGAAGTTCATGAGCAACCAGTGTGCAATATAAGGAGATATATGATGATCAAATATTCGTTTAATAATGATGAAGAGTATGTTGCTGTAAAAGAAGACGAATACGACGATCTTACTGTTATAAGAAAAGAGGCATGCCAAGCTTACCAAGAAATTTTTCAGATTATAAACGAAGGATGGAAGGTGACACGTACCAAATAAAAGAAGCCTTGAAAAAAGTCTAACTCACAGACTTTCGCTGTAAAACAAAAAATGCCCCCCCCCTTCCTGGGAGATAACCCGGATTGTTATTTAATTTTGTTATCGAGTCTGTCTTCCCAGACATCAATACGGCGTATCCGCTCCATACCATACGGCGTATTGATTGTCTGGACGTTATCGGTCTTTATTTTTATTGCACTTTAAAAACATTGTTGTTAGATTTTGAATACGGCATATTCACTAAACTGATACGCTGTATCCACCTGTCTGACCCGTAATTAGTTTGTTTAGTTTAGTTTAAATTAACCATAACTACCAAGATAGGAATGCACTTGTTCTTCCTATATTTTATACAGGACCTCGAGAAATAAATATCGACGAAGTTGGTGGAATGCATATTTTCTGGAATTCTATGTGTGTGTTGTTCGTGCTAGGATTCAGACGCTTTTTCAGCACACAATTTTGCTCATAAACGCAACTTAGAGAACGATACCAAGCAAATATCAGAGGAGTTTCTCATTCTAATTCTTTTTAAATTCCCGTATTTAATGTTTTATATATACAACGAGGACGTTTTATAATTCAAGTGAGGGGATGGAATTAGAATGTTTACTTGTCCTAATTTTCACACTAAATTGCTTAAATTATGCTCAAATATAAAAAAAATCAAGCATACTTTTGTGAAATTACTTGATACATAACCCGCACACAATAACTCTTGTTAGATATTGTGAGGATTTAACCTTTCCGTTTCCAAATGTTTACCCAAATTCCACAAAATATGAGTGTGCCGGTGATGTTGTAGACTTTAGAACTTGGCTTGGTATATCACTCGAGACCGCAATGATAAGTACTATGGATTTAGATTAAGTAACTTGTTTAAATTGGTAAATTTTAGGATTACACCCAAATCGCCTTTACATATTGCTTATTAACTAACTACACCGGCTAGTTAACCTCCCGTTTAAACCCTTTCCACTCTCATCTTTAGAGTGATGATCTACTAGAACAACCCGTAGAGCCAATCCTTTAGGAATTTACACCAACTATTTGTTTTGTTACACCCTTACATCTTAACCTACCCTGTTAGATTAAGTTTAATTTACAGTTGCTAGTTACTTAAAGTGTAAAGTTTGTATTTCCAAAGTCTTGTGTCATTTTCTATCTTTGGTGCGGGGAAGAAATTTGCACATCACAAATGGGAATGTATAAAGTAGTCAAAACTCATGTATTTTTACTACCAACACAATTATTGGTACGTCCGAAGAATGAAAAATTATCGAAGGAATTATCCAGAATTATTATGATCGTGAAGATGGTAAAACTACTATGAGTTTTGTATATAGTTAGATTTTTTTTTAAATCAAAAAAATTATAAATGGCAACAAAAAAGAGAAGGAAAAGTTTAAAGATAATCGTTTCGTAACTACCGAAGGAATTACACGAAGGATTGATTATTCGTTGATACAAATCGACGATGTAGAGTATTGTATAAAGTGGAAGATATCGCCACTTGTCTTGTAAAGTATGTAAAGTATGGGATGATTGGGAAGTTGACTGTTACGGGAACGCCAACTTAGGTTTTTGTTTTTTATATATGATCAAGACGTTGTAAATAATTGTGTCTTTATCATGGTAACGGTCAGGAAAAAGTGCCTAGCAACTTGTATTTTAGACTTAATCTATTTGTTCGTAATTTCTATTTAACAACAATTTACTTCCCTTTCCTAATCATTAACCATGGGTTTTACGCGAATGAGGATGTGTACGAGCGTGCATGTCTATTCCGTCGTTATGGCCATGTATGTGTGCTTCAGCTGACTTGTTGGTGTGGTACTTTTGGTGAAAGATTTTAGAATGATCAACCCTAAGCCTTATCTTACAAACCCATATTTACCTTTATAAACTTGTTACTCCTTAGCTCTAGTGGTGGAGATGTGTATCCTTGC
>BQNB010098239.1:4970-25205 GCA_026074375.1 Tanacetum coccineum
TTTGTCACCTTTTCTGGAGCATTGGTATCAGTTTAATATTGTATGAGTGTGTCGGTGATTTATTGATTCTAGAACTTGTGCTTGAAATCATTACGAGACCGCAGTGAGATCACGTTCTCGTGATATAGGTATTTTTATATGATAAAGAGGCAACTTAGGATTTAACCTAAATTAGCCTATCCATTTAACATATTCTTTTAGCTAACATTATAACCCGAATAAAAGTCCTCTTTTGATTTTTATATGATAAAGAGGCAACTTAGGATTTAACCAATTCTAGTATATATTTCTCATGCCTTATCCACACCCTTATTAACCCTTAACCTAACATTATAACCCGAATAAAAGTCCTTTTTTGATATTTATACTTGGTGCGTGCGCCATGTCGGTGCAGTTTTGTTTCTTGTACAAGCCTATGGTAACTTAATGAATCATGTCTGAGCAATTGAGTGTGATTTCCCTTTTACCCTCTATTACATCACATACGAGTGTTTGAGTGAATTATATTTTTCCTTATTCGTGAGGTGCTTAGTCATGTTATTACAGATTGAAGATCATTGGGTATTATCAAACATCTATGCTTTCACATATTAAAAATCCAAAAATATTTTTCATAATTCAAAGTTTGTTTTGTAAAGCTTATTATTTTTTCTTATTTTGCTTGAGGACAAACAAACTCTTAAGTGTGGGGGGTGTTTGCTCCTTTTGCGCTTATTTATTAAAAAAACCAAAAATATTTTCGATAAGTTCAAACCCATTAAAAAAAATTAATTAATAAATAAATATATAATAATAATAAATATCAAAATTTTAAAATAAAAATGTTTTGTCTTGTCATGTACGAACCTTGTTTCTAAATTTTTTTTCTTAGATTTGCTTGAGGGCAAGCAAAGTTTTAAGTGTGGGGGAATTTGATAACGCTTAAATTATACATGTTTCTATATGCGTTATCAGTACTTTTATATATCTATTTTGGTTAATTATAAGAACTTTCGGCACTTAACCGAGTATATTTGCTATTGTAGGTTCATATGACGTGTCGTGGAAGAAAACACGAAGATTTGAAGCTTAAACGAAGAAATAACTCAAGCTTAATGCTTCCCGACACATGTTCACTGTTTTGGTCATAACTTGGTCATACGAACTCCGTTTGACGCGATTCTGGCGGCCACGCGAAGAGAATTCAATTATCTATAACCTTTAAAAAGGCCAAGTGCTAAAACTACCCAAAGTGCCGTAGTTTTACCTAATGTGTGGCTTACTTCAGCAGCATTTATGAAATTTTCCACTGCCTCAAATGTGCGGCGCACAAATAAAAATGTGCGTCGCACTTTCAGTCTAATGCATTAAATCATGAATTTAGCCACAAAATTGACCACATTCAACCTTTGCTTGGTCCCCAAGCAAATTTTACCCTATAAATACCCCTCAAAACTCCAGGGAAACAGACACCAACACATCTCTAACACACACAACCTCAAAATCACTTTGGAGAGGAGGAAGGAATGGTGAGGATCTTAGGACCCGATGATCCAAACACCCCTTCTCACCACCATGAACCACCACTCTCCACTACGAATTTCCAGAGTTCTAACACCATATCTAGACCACATACCATCCATTTCCAGATTCTAAACACTTTCCACTTTGATTCTTAGAGGATTCACACCAAATTCTCTAAAGTTCATCACTATAAACCTTGTTACTAAACACTCCATTTGGTGATATGTTACGGATTTCCAGAAGTTACTTGGTATATTATGGGTTATCTTAGTAGCATTTGGTTGTTGGTTGATCATGGAACTATTAGTTTTGGGATTGGTGGTTGTTGTAGTCTTCTTTTTTTTTTTAAGCGTCTGGGACATCACGCTTTATGTTCGTTACTGCGATAGCTACTCACCCGAAACAGGGATCCACACCCGAACTAGATCTTTTTCATAACATTCGCGCTCACCCTCCAGTATTTACTAGTTCATGACGCTTTGTGACGGAGATTTGTATGTATACCCAATCGGGAAGTGATTTAAATTAATGTGTTCCCCTCATGGGTGTTCCCTCTAAGAAACACCGGGCAGTAATGATTGTTGGCCCCGCAGGCGCCAATCAAATCGTAATTCGGCAATCATTTCAAAAGTAAAGTATGCATTTGTGACCAAAAATGAAGTCAAAAATGTATCCATAGCGCGACTTATGCAATTAAGTATGATAAAACCAATTTGTAATAATTCATGTAAATGCATTTGCAAACAAGGCATGTTCTCACCCAAAATATATGTAAAAACGAGTAAAAAAGGGGAGCATACACTCACGTTGATCAAGACACGATCAAATAGTCCAATAAATCACAAACCGAATCTGCAACGATCTCGGCCACGCGAACCCTATAATTATGTCGCTCTATTCTAATACACATTAATTAAAATCACGATCAACGATCGGTACATCGTACGTAGAAAAAAAATAAAATCATTTTACATTAATTTAATATGTATACATACGAATACATGTGATGAGAAATCCACTTGCGCGTCTTTAACTTAACAACAAAAAAAAAAAAACCCTTGGTATATTATATGTATATATATTACTATTTTACGTCTAATATAATTATGCGAATAAGTTATCGAAAGTTAATATTTTTAGGACTCTTCGTTTTTAGGGAACGATTAAATGATCTTTAAATAATTTAATTGAAATAATATATTAACCGACTTTATTTTATCATTCAAAATCGTACCATAATGTACTAATATTGTTAAAATATCCGTTGTCTTTTTCGTTGCCTTTAGGTCTTGACCGCTATATCTCAAGTTTTAAAATGATAAGCCTCGCGACAAGTAAAACGTGTCATTACAAACAACTTTCGTGTTTCGCCGGAAGGCTGAAACGGACTCGAAAGTGCTCAAATCGTTTAATTAATAAATCTGCCATTTTTAATATATATTAAAAATAACCTATTTTTCTACTAAAGTGTATATTTCGATTTCGTTCCAGTTTCTTCGTTATTGGGAGTTAAAAGTCCCGTTTTATATCAAAACGTCCGTCAAAATATAATTTGTTATATTTTGTAAACCAAAGTCTAACTTTTCAACATCTCGAATCCCGAATCTCATGTTCCGTTTTCTGCTCACAATGTACCGTTACAAAAACGCGCCAAAGTCCGTTTTTAACTCAAATCTTATCTAAAATGTGTCTCTTATGGCTTATAGATTAATATCAATTCCCGTTTTAAATATTAATATCACATTTTACTTAGACGTCGCAAGTTTAAACAGATTTCATCACATATATATTTTATCTATAATATAAACGAAATAATCGAATACTTTTAAATTAAACGCACCCTTTTTCGGTGTCACAATAACAAACGCACTCATTTCCGTTGCAAACCAAACCCGACCAAACAACCCGACGCCCCGGCTGTCCCCGGCTGTTTCGCAGCCAAACACACGCACCCGACCCGGCTGATGGACAGCCAAACGCACCCTTGTGCGTGGCTGTTAAGCCAAACGCACCCTTGGGCTGTTTTTCTGATAATCCCAAACACACCCCTATGGCTGTTTTATAATAAAACCAACGCACCCTTGTGTGGTCACAACCCAACCCGAACGCAGCCCCTCCCTTGGCTGTTGTTTCTGTCAACGAACAAACAAACACCACCTAGCTGCTGTCACTGCCAAACGCACCCTCGTGGGTGGTTGACAGCCGAAACCAACACACCCTATGGTGGTGGTGACTGCCAAACGCACCTTCGTGGTGGTGGCAGTCAACCGAACGCACCCCTTGGTGTTTTTATTACAACCAAATGCACCCTAGTGATATTAACAACCCGAAACAACCCTTCCCCCGGCTATACCTGGCTGTCCCACAGCCAACCCGATGACCCAACCCGGCTTGCTGTTTTGACAGCCAAACTCGACGCCCCTTCCCGGATATACCCGGTTGTCCACAGCCAACTCGACACCCTCCCCGGCTGTTTCAACAGCCAAACACGCCCCTTGGTTGTTATAACCTTACACTTGAGCGGTCCCATTCATATGTTGTGAATACATATGGTGTATTACGCAATGAAAGAAACAGTAAGTTATATGCACTTAAAGGAGAATGAAAGTCAGTTAGCATGATGAAAATACTTCATGAGATCAATAAAGTCAAGTGTCAAGATGCAGTTCAAGTATTTCAGATCAAACTGTTCAAGCAATGGATGAAGGCTTGATTGTATCAAAACAGGCAAGTTTGATAGAGCCTGGAAACAATGATGCATTCAGGCAAAATCGGAGAATGAAAAATCTATGCAAAGGCAAGAGGAAAAAGGTCGTTATGTGTGAAGTCAGTTGATGCTGGGTTGGTTGTCAAAGAAAGCTGATGGCAAAGCCCGGACAAGCAGAATACAAGTAGCAGTCAGGGAGTTATACTCCACATCAAGCCTGTAGGATGCAGATATCAGACAGTAATTGACGAAGAGCCATTTTGCTGAGGTACATATTGACTGCTCTACATAATATCCTTGCTTATAAACAACCGCATATGAGCAATTGAACCCAGTTATGACACACATCTGTTGGAAACGTATTGAAGCAATACCACTCCTACTTCACAAACTGTGTCATAGGGGAGGAAAGGATTGACCAGGATGCTTTGCTTAAACTGAGCTTTCTCAAAAACGAAAGATATGGTTGATAAGGAAATTTACAATGCAACTTTCAACACAGATTTTTACAACTGAAAAAAAAATACAAATTCAACAAAGGAAGAAAGTTTCAAAGTAAAAACAATGTAAGAATCAGGATTTCCCTGAATTTCGTGAATTTTTTGTGATTAATGATTTGAAGCTAAAGGTATGGCCAGAACCACATAATTTGCACTTGAAAGAAACAAATAAAAAGTGTGAAGGAAACAAAAAAATGAAGCCACAGTTAACAATGATATCGATGTGATTGAAGATTTAAACATCGATTAGAACACAGTGTGGCTAATTACTTGCAGCAAATGAGCAACTGCATAAAGAAATAAAGCATTTGAAACAGACTTACAAGACTATTTGATTCAATTTAAAAAGACGAAAGTCAGGTTTAAAGACAACAGTGAATCTTTAATTTTCAAATTAATCAAAGTCTGTGAAAATGCTGATTTAAAAGCTCGCTTAGGAAATGGTTTTTGCTATGCGGCATTAAAAAATGAAACTTAGAAAGACTACAAAGGATAATAGCGTGGATACTAAGTTTGCCAAAGATCCAATTTGGGGAAACCGCTTTACAACATCTAGAAAAACCATTAGTTGTTAGACAACGAATGCGTCTTACGTCTGAAGACCTAGTATTTAAGACCACGGTTTGCCTCCAAGTTGATGAGAAAATGATTTGTCAAAAAAAACTGTCACTCATTATTTTCCTAAAGTTAGAGTAATCTGTGCTGCAACACCTCATCAGGTAAATGCACTAAATACTTAGGATAGTCATAAAGAATCGTATGTTTATGATGGTTCATGCGTACTTTTATTAGAGGAGCTAGGAAAATGACAAAGAACTAAAACCAGGATTCCTAGTTCATAAGGATATGGCCTCTACTAGCAGCCACTGCACTTCCTTAATGCTTGTTACACAAACCTTAGAAACATTTTATCGGAGTTCTCTGTATCTAAGTGTGTGGTGGTATGTCAAATGGTGAGCCTTAGTAGATCACTACTAGAATTTTTTGCTTTTTATTTTTTTTTAATAGTTTCTTCTTGGTACTCCAAACAATTAGTTTGTTCGATTTGTCATAACATATATCTTTATAAAATCATGATGATTGTATAACAAAGAATCTGAAATAAGGTGATTTCTCATGGCCTAAGTTCAGTCCAAGATCCGAAAATACAATCGTTGAACCAACAGATACAACACTCATAAACCTGGTAGGAGAATGGTATAGGACAAAGGTTTTCTCTCCATAAGTCTTTGCTGTGCTATAGAAACCACACACTCTAGATTTGTCTTAGGTGGAAACCACACGGGTAGAAACTTTCACGATCTGTTGTTTAGGTGGATACCTACTGGAATGGTGTTCATCGATAGCACAACCAAGTTGGCAGGGAACCTCAAATGTTCAAATGATGATTATACTAACATATGAATGCAATCAAACTCTTTATGTTTGTGCAGGTACTTTAATCAAGTGAGGTACATTGTCCATCCTTTAAAGAAAAGACTTGGAGTTTGGTTAACAAAAAAGATGATTATCTCATACGTTAGGAGTTCAAATCTGATGAACATGCTTCAAATGATGTTGTTCACATCTAGTTCAGGTCCTACATTCTTCATCTTGATGACGCTTGATCAAATGTTCAAACCTCGTTCCTTATTGGCTCAAATTGGCGTCTGTTGGCATCTCATTCAAACCATGTCTTAACGAAAAGAAGTGTACGCTTCAGAGAAAAGGAAAGTGTACATGTTCTAGTACATTTATCCTTGACAACGAAAAGAGAATTCTTTTTCGGTCATGAGCTAATATAACAAAAATTCAGTTTTGTGCTCATGGTAATGGTTTGTAATCAATGTTAGATTGCTACATTCTTCAGATAAAGGAAATGTAGTGTTGGTGATTTTTCCTTAATAACGAAAAGAGAAGCTCTTTCGGTCTTGAGTACTTTTGAACACACTCTTGTTTGTTAGCTCAACGTCGATGGCTTTCATATTCTTTTGTACGCAAACCCGTTTTTCAAGAAAAGGAAAGTGTCGCTTTAGTGCGCTTTTATTCTTCAAAAGAAAGAAATCTGCTTGGTGTTTGACCATTCTCCTTAACTAGCTCATATTTTCCTGCTTGTTTGTTAGTTAAGTGCACCAAACGTACTAGCTGGTATTATTAATTCACTAGATCAAAAAAGGCAATCGCATATGAATTTTTTGAAGGGGAGAATAGTAAATTAAATGTGATTAAAATGTTTATCTTGTCTTTGAATGTGTATAACAAGGTCAAATGTGAAAGTGTAGGTGTTAAATCATGTAAGGTGTTAAATCTGTCTGTAGGAGATTAAGATAATCTAAAATGCCTTGGATCTTGTTAATTTATATAGCGGTTGCAAATTTGATGGAGAATGTTAACCTACGCATGGCGGTTTGGTGATCTGTTGGGCAAGCGGTCTTAGGTAATTGTCATGTCTTGGCCAATAACACATAAACTCTTAGGCCTATTCAAAGGAGGGGGGCTATTTGTCTAGTTGACTATCATACGGCTTAGTTAACTTGTCATTGAGGCTTATCAGATAATCTATAGACATCGACAGGTTGACCAATGTTGATTACCCAATGTCTAGTGACTCTAATGTGGCATATCTTCGTGTATTGATATAAGGGATGTCAAACTCACGGCAAACATCATTATCTAACATTGATTATATTACTGGTTTGTCTATCTTTGTTGATAATCTTTAACAGATAGATGATGGCAGAAGAGATTATTCCTGCACCGAACTACAAGATGAGATGAAAGCTCTTATTGTCAGAACAATTAACATATTGGAAAGGAAACTTCTCTAAGATCTACTCTCAAAGTTGCCGAGAATCCTATCTTTACATTTCAGTTTGATATTCAAGAACCAAACTTTGTTAGGGCATCATGCATCAGCAAATTCCTTTATCTACATTCAGTGTCTGGATACTTGATCCTGATGCAAAAGATGGGGTTTATAGCTTTCAAGCTTGATGTAAATGGTTTACTATGAGTGTGATCATTTTCGGAAGGCTTAGAGATTACTCCTGCATGGAACATCGTTAAACAGACTGTCTTCAGCCCTTTTGAACTCTACGCGCGCTCATCCCGTCATGCTCCAACGGGGTTATGAAGTGATAGTAGAAGCTGTGCTCCAGAAGACAGTCACTGCTCACTATGCAAGGAAGATGTGTCTGGTCCCGCCTGAGCCCTTCACGAAGACCAGAATGGATCAAAACTTGTAAAATTACATGTGTTCTCTGCTGGACCAAAACCCTGAGCACATGGAATGATGAATTAATGAAGCTGAAGAAGAAGTGTTGCAAGAGAGTTTATGTATCATCTAAGAATTATGTGGGACCAGACCCTTGAGCCATGCAAGAAGGGGACAGATAGATAAACTCTGGAAAATTACATGTGTCTCTTGCTGGACCAAACCCTGGCACATGTGATGATGAATTCTCCGGGGAAGCCTACAAAGGTTAATGAAAACTGAAGCTCATAACAGACGAACGTGTCATCGAAGAAAATCCAGGAAAGTCTTCTGGTTTATGTTTCCATGAAAAAATTCGTGGAAACTTATAACTTTGGGGGATCAATTTATTTATGACAAACCACGAAGATGATCAGGAGAATCTAAAGTATAGAGGAGTCTGATTCCACAACTGATCAAGTCTTCAGAACAGGTAACGTTAATCCTCAGTGATTGCTCCCTTCCAGATGTCTCATTACAAGCCGTATCACTGGTCACTCTCTACAATCAACGGAAGCTACAACAATCACCACATCTCTCCCTGAAATCACTCCATTCATCGCCCTTCAGCTAAGAGTGGCAAGATTAGAGCAAGAGGTCTGAAGAGAAGAAGATCTGATCACTCTGCTGTGTTTTGGCTTCAATAGCGAATCCCAAGTTCTACGGATGTGATAAATATCTAGGAAATAAACTTGATAAATGCTCTCCTTAAGTTTCTGACTGAAACATGAGATTTATCGAAAAAACTCTGTGTGGCTGGCAGCGTCTATCAGACTCAAGAATTGAAAGAGTCGAAGGAGATTATAGAAACAAAAGGGAATAAGGGGAGGAGAAAAAGATTCACTTACTCATCAGGTCAACTGATAAGTTGGATCTTGAAAGAAATGTGATCTAAAGAGTTGCTCTTTCAAACAATGGAATAAGATAAGTATGCAAAACAGAATTGCCAACTACATCTATACCATGCACTTATGGAAGCTTTGACGAGAGAAGATGCCATGGATAAGGAAGTTGCAGACAAGGTTAAAGATCACAAGAGAAAGCATGATAGTGATGATGATGAAGACGATGATGATGATGAAGGCCCTTCAGCTGGATCAAAAGGGTAAGTCAGCAAAGAGGAGAAGACACGATTCAGGTGCTTCTGGTTCAGCTCAACCTCCTACAAGTTGGATGGAGAAAAGTTTCGAAAGAAACACGGAAGTATGATGCATCTGGCTTCAAAACATCCAGCTCTTCCCTCTACTGGATGGAAGATCACTGACACAAGAGATGCTGATGTTGACTCTTCGATGCACAGATCTGATCCCGAATCAGAACAGTCTGAACAATCTTCAGATAACATTCCAATGCAGGATGAAGGGCACGTCTCAATCTGGAGGACACTGATAATGCCCACATTCCCAAGGTGTCGACCACTACGTGGTTTAAGCCTATTCCGGAAGGCGAGAGATAGCTACACCTGAGCCAGAATGGACATTCCCCGAATGATTTCCGGAACCAGAGAATAATGGGGCAAATTACCTACGCAACAACGTATCAAGTTCACGGAGAACCAGCTTCAAAGGAAGACGTATGTATTGGGCATTCATCAAATGGTTCTGAGACAAACAGGAAGAAGGAAGCTCTGCAAAGTGATTTAGGAAGATGTGGACAGTGAACATTTTTGGACAGAGATGATATTATGGGGGATTGATAATGAGGAAACTAAGACTGATCTGATGAAATATATAAGTAAAGGATGAAACAGGAAACTATAATGGAAACCAAAGTTGAATCCATGGTCACTGTTCCCTATCCAACAAGTTTCTTATTTGTTCCTTACTTGATATTGTCTTCGATCTCTTCATCTCCTAAACAGTTAATCTTTCTTGTCAAGAATCAATCATTAACTTTACCACCAACATCCGCACTACTGCAGAGCAGTACAGTTCTTGAAATGGTACGTCACGGCTCCTGTGAAAATCAGTTCAGGACTGCGCCTTCTTTGATGATCTGGTAATCGTACAGGACTCGATAAGATTGATTCTCATGACAGCACACTATCTGACTGTTCAACTAAGTTATCCCTAACATCTCGTCGCGCTGTGCATAGCTCGTGCGTCCGACCATCTAGAAGAAAAGTGCACATATGAGATCTGTTGTAACCATTGTTTAACATGTACTTATATCTTCCATCCACGAAATATGATACAGACATCAATTTCTGAAGCAGTTACCATACCTATAGCACCTTACCAATCCAATCTTCACTTGGACATACCACCAAATACCGAAACCCTCCCCACCAAAAATCTTAATTATATCCCCCAACCCCCAAACCCTCATTGCGTTAGGATATTCATTTGCGTGAAACGTGCTCCCCCCCCAACCAAACCAAAGGATGTGCCAATCTGGTCTCTCTCGTTGTCAAATATTTTGTAAATTTGTGGACGTAGATAGAAGTGTACGTCTGTTCTTCGCAAGCTACCTTTTAAGAGAATGAATGCTACAGGTGTGTGATCCTAACGTTCCGTACTTATAAAGTATTAACATGTTTTAAATAAGACTAGCATCGAACAGACCATTTGATGTGAGAATTGACACACTTCGTCTCGCATATTATATCAACGTCCTCATATACCTCGAAGCTCTTCGAAGAACATTCTCCAGAGTATAACTTGAAGTGTCCTTGCAGAGTGTATCGTAGATATATAGGTAAGTGCGATTGAGTAGAATGAGATCAAGAGAGATTGTGATTCTCTATGAACATCATAACATTGACAATGAAGTGATTAGAGAGATACTCGATACAATCCTGACGTACTTAGATAGATGATGTGTCTTCAAATCTTAGTTTTGAGAGAAGTCACATGATCAGAACTAATCGACCCACACATCACCCACCCAGAAGGCACGATCATTATCTCACCTCTATTCGTAATTTGCCTCGTGCTCATCACTTACGCTTATCTCGTTGCATCTTCTAAATCTCTAAGTTGAGTAAAGTCACTCACTCCCATGAGAGAATGTATTGGCAGATCATTCTCGTTCAATTTCAACATAAAGTCAACTATAGAACATTGCCATTTGGAGCTACTTTTAATCGCAAAAAATGAAAAATCCAACTCCATTCGGTGTGAATGGTATGGTTGATGATCTAATATCTTAAAGATAGTTTAGGGTTTTCTGATCAATTTTGTTCAGGACCCGTGCTCAATTCAAGGCTCTGATCATTAGCTGTTTCAGGACTCCGTGCTTCATTGAAATGATGTTGATACAAAGTTAGACTCGCTATCACAACGCAAGAGATAGTTTGTTGAAAACAATGTTCTTCAGGCCTCCTCGTTCTTAAGGAACAAAATGCTCTGTAGATTATTACAACTTCTGACCCCGTTGCCCCAAAGACAAAATGTTTTTATCTTACGGCAGAGAATGATAGGTTCGTCCACAAACAAGGTTGGAATTTCTCTTAGTCCTTACTTCGAAGAATATTACAAACCAACACACGGGTCAAGCTGAGGAAAACAAACAATATTAATGCACCGAATGCATCATTTCAAAGAAGATGAATTTATACAATCCTTTTTGTACTCAGTTACAAGAAATTGGTGAGTTTCCTCAGAACATTGATATATCCGATAAATGTGCATTCATTTCAACACAAAGTCTGATTAAGTGGACAGAGATCAACATTAGAACAAGTACAGGAAATTCAACATGCCAGTTCAACAGACGACTCTTGACGCAGATCCTGGTAAAATGTGTATGTTGCGCTCACGGATGAGCTATTGTTGAACCGAAGATCATTAAGGAGGCAATGGCTGATTCTGCATGGATCGAAGAATGCAAGATGACTCATCAGTTCGACAAGAGCTAAAGTCTGGGAATCGTCGACAAACATTTGGCAAGATGGTTTATTAAGCTAAGTAGTTATCGAGAACAAAAAGGATGAGGATCAGACTGTAATTCGAAACAAAGAGACTTGTTGATAAAGGTTATCTCAGGAAGGGGTATTGATTTTGAGTATCATTTGCTCAGTTGCTCGCTTAGAAGCAGTCGGATTTTTGGTTGCCCACGCAGCACACAAGTCTTTCTCCAATCTATCAGATGGACGTTGTCGATGATAAAAACGGTATTTCTTAATGGTCCATGAACGGAAGTGGTTTACGGTGCTCAGCCGAAAGGGTTCGTTGATCAGATCTTCCAGAAAAAGTCTACCTTCTGAAGGAAGCTTTTGTTGGATTAACAGTAAGCTCCAGAGCCTAGTGTATATGATAAACTAATCAAACTTCTGAGGTCCAAAGGCTTTTTAAAGGACATTGCCTCTAATTTTTCAAGATAAAATACGGGGCGGTATTAAACTTGTGAAGATTTACGTTATGACATAATTTTTGGGTCTACAAAACCCTAAATTCAAAAAGATTTGAAGTGTTAATGCAAGTAGATATTTATATACATAATTTGAAATGTTCAATGGGGGAGATGAAATTCTTTTTAGGACTTCAGATCCACCAGTCCCCAAAAGGTATTTTTATCAATCAGGCCAAGTACGCTTTAGAAATTCTAAAAAGCATAATATGGACAATGTCACTCCATTGGTACACCATTGGCTACAAAACCCAAACTAGATGTAGATTTGAGTGGAGACCCTTAGTTCCAATCTGAATTATGTAGAAAATCGGAGTCACTTCATGTACTTGACATCTCGTAGACCAGACTTAGGTCAAGCGTATGTATTGTGCGATATCAAGCCCGACCAACTCAAAAGCATTCTCAAGGAGGTTAAAAGAATCTTTAAATACCTAAAGGGTACCATTAACATGGGACTCTGGTATCCAAAGGATTCTGGCTTTGAACTAACAGCATTTTCAGATGCTGATCATGCCGGATGCCTTGATACTCGAAAAAGCACTTCTGGAGGGATACAGTTCCTTGGTGATAAAATTGTATGCTGGATGTCAAGAAATAAACTCAATGCAATGTCTCAGCAGCAGCAGAGTACAGTGGTGATTCTGCAAGTTGTGCTCAAGAATTGTAGGATGAGGCACAACTATAAGATATGGCTTCCAACTATAACAAAATCACCGTTTGTAATGCGACTTCCTCAGTCAGCTGCTAATCTCATTGCAAAGCGTACTTCACTCTATCCAAAGACATTCCATACTGGTATCACTTCATAAAGGAACAGGTTGAAATTGATATTATTAAATTATTTTGTCAGAAATTTGGACTACCAATTAGTGATTAAATTTATGAAAGCTCCTTCATGTGGATCATTTTTTGTATCTTGTCTGAAGGATTGGTATGAGATGTTGGACTCCAGCAGAATGGAGGTTCTGACCAAAGTAACTTGTTTGATATTATCATCAATCTATTCATCTTGTAAATATATAAATATATATATTATATGCTTATGTACATTTCTGTGCATAACCCGGGCCTCATCGTAAAGGAAAATACACGTCTGGTGCATTTTTTCTTAGCAACGAAAAGAGAAGTCTTTTCGGTATTGAGCTACTATAATAAAACATTCAAAGTTTTGAGCTCATGACAATGGCTTGCAGTTATTTCTGACTGCAACCCGCTTTTCAATCTGAGGAAAGCATGTCGTCAAAAAGACAGTTGTTCCTGACAACGGGTAATTAATTTTTCCCGGGCATGGATTATTTCATATCCATGCATCATAAGAATAAGTGTACGTTTCAGTGCATTTATTTGTCAAAATAAGAGAAATCTTTATATTCATTGGGAAAAAGTTGTCTATCACAATGAATCAATATTTGCAGTAATCACGAAAGATTTTCAAGATTAAATCGACCTCTCTCAAACAATGTTACAGCTCTTTAAATAGAAAACGGGTCATTATTTAGGGGGAGAGAAAGTGTCAAATAATCTTTTAAACGGTCTTTCAAAATAAGTCAAGGATTAAACAGTTGAAGTTTTTGATAATGACAGATAACAATTTAAAGGGAGTTAATTCATATTAACTACAAGTGCTTTAGATGTTCATTTGTTCAAATTTTAGGGACTTATTGCAATTGAAGACTTAGTGAATTCAGGGTTTAATAACTACATTACGACTAATATTGCCACGATGTCATAGTGTGGAAAAGATTAGGAATGTTCTGGAAATTCTTGTGTTTAAAAAAGCCTTGAAAACTACGATTCTTACGGGTTAAGTTTATTAATTCTGCGAACACGATCTCCAAGCATGTGTGCATATAAGATTTTTCTAATTCTGGAGGTATCGAAAACATCAAAGGGAAGGGTAAATACAGAAAGGTACAACCAAACTAACGTGATAGAATACATTGGCCTATTTATTGTCGGGTATTCTGGAAAGACAAAATGTCTTATCCGCAGAGAGATAATCGGTGTGTTATCGTGTTACTTTCGTGTGCGCTATTCCAATCCCACATAGGAGAATGAGATATTTGTCATTCTATGGTATGCATCATTGAGATACCTAGGGAAATGTGTTGTCAAAAGATTGAGTTAGAACGTGCGAGAAGACTTGGTTATGATTCAATCTAATGCTTCTTTTAACAGTCAATCACCCAAGCGTGTTTTTAAAAGGAGTGAAATATTTGATCAAAGAGGGGAATATTGCGGTATGATAAGTTACGATATTCCTTTTATAGTTAGGTCGTATCCGATAGAAAGAAAATGTGTACATTTGGGGACTTAGTTCTCTTAGGTGTAATAGTTCGTCTAATGAGAGGGAGGAGCAGTAATTGTGTATATCCTGGGACTTGTTGACCCTTTGGTGTTTAATTCATATCATCGCTATCATGTTAAGAGAAATTGACATGGGGATTAATGTCTTTGGTGTTACGGTTTTCAAATTAATTGTGTAACTCATCGATTTGGGGTCAGACTTCAAGTCTTTTAATGCGAATTGCAGAAGGCTTTGAATTACTATGAATGATTGCTTGATTTCAAGGGGAATCTAAGACATACTTTCTAAAGGAGAGTATCGAGACGGACTACAGCCTGCTTACATGGACAAATGACATATTCATTTTCGAGTTTGAACATTTTAGGTACTGTATCATACATAATTTGTGAATACTATAATGTGTGTGTAGATTAATTTAGGTAATATTAAAAGTGATTGAGTACAAATTTTCAAGATTCTCTTAGAAATTCAAAATCTTTCAAACTTACTGTTACTTAAGACTATTTATATTTCTCAAGATTAAGGAGGAGCATTAATTGTTCAAACAAGGCTTGTGAATAATTGGCCATTTATTCCTAATTTTTTTTATGAACATATTTAATTCAATAGATATCCAAAATGTCAGATGATTTGAATATGTTGATAAGGGGAGAAAATGTGAATAATGATGTAATGTGATCATATTACTTCAAGTGTATTCTCCAGCCAACATGTGTAAACAGTTTCGAATACCGGATGCACATGTTGAGGGGGAGCATTTCTAAAAAGCAAAAACAATCGTGTACTAAACACTTTGATAGTAATATCACAAGTACCTGATTAGTTTTTCAACAATGATTTTATGGCAAGGTGAACTGTACCAAAAGATGACTATGTATTTACTGTTATAAAAGTTATACGGATGGTAGGTAAGGTACTCGTTCCCATGATCTGCCAGACGGAGGGATCTACCAGGGACATCCACTAAGTTAGTGTAAGAAGTCCGTTACGGTATGATAAAAAGGAGTATATGTGAGGAAAGGGAATAGTGCGACTGAGATGGTACTGCTAGTACTTGAATAAACCAACAAAGTGTTTAGTCATGAAATCTCGGTAAGCACTGAAGGGTTGAGAATGAAAAAGAAATTGTCGGGATAAAGGGTGTAAAGAACAGAAGCCTCCATACACTTAGGCAGATACGGGTCTAATACATATAGCTGTAGAATCACAGTGTGATTGCTGATATTGAAGAAGACATCATGGACCCAGTGATGCAATGCACAAACCTTCCAGCCATTCGAGTTTCTCTTGAAAGAAATTTGTCTCATTTGTCACGAGACACTAACATGCAATCTACTGTCTACACTCACTCCGAGTATGTCGGTATTGAAAAGGTGGCTGTCAGTCTCCAACCTTATGATCACTAATATCAAAGCGCACTTCGAGTCTGAGCCAAGAGATCATCTATTTAATCTTTAAGACACATTTCCATTTATCTTGTCCTTTCACATACTGTGGTAAACAAGCAAGAATACACAAAGATTTGAAGCTTAAACGAAGAAATAACGGAAGATAAAGATATCCCGACACCTGTTCACTGTTTTGGTCATAACTCGGTCATACGAACTCCGTTTTAGTTGGTTCAAACGGCCACGCGAGCGGAATTTAATTATCTACAACCAAGAAAAAGGCCAGCTACTGAAAATGAACAAAAGTACGCCGCACTTGCAGAAAGTGCGGCGCACTTTTTACTAGAACTGCAAAGTCCTTTAAACACCCAAAGTGCGGCGGTTTTACCCAAAGTGCGGCACACTTTTGAGGCGGTGGAGAAAATCAAATGCAATTAAATGAAGTGTGCATTAACTCCCTATGTGCGGCGCACAAATAAGTGTGTGCGGCGCACTTTGACCCTCGAATAGCCTATAAATACCCTCCTTGGCCCTCCCATTTGATATATCTCTCATACAATCTTCATAAATCTTACACACACAATCTCTAAAGCCTCTGGAGCAGAGGAAGGAGTGGTGAGGTTCCTTGGATCCAATGATCCAAACACCCATTTAATCCGCCACTTACCACCATATCACCACCACTCTCTCCACCATGAACCAGTGCCATAGCCATGAATTCCCTGAGTTCTAACACCATATATAGACCACATACCATCCATTTCCAGAATCTAAATATTTCTTAATTTGATTCTTAGAGGATTCACACCAAATTCCCTTAAGATCATCACCATAAACCTTGTAACCAAACACTCCATTTGGTGATATGTTACGGATTTTTAGAAGTTACTTGGTATATTCCGGGTTATCTTAGTAGCATTTGGTTGTTAGTTGATCATGGAATTGTTAGTTTTGGGTTGGTAGTTGTTGTAGTCGAAATATTGGTATTGTTACTTTGTTCTCGTATGTGAAACATTATATGATATTTGGATGATTTTGCTATGATTTATGAATATACATGTTTATGAATTCGATGTTATCTTTACTTGGATCCTTATTTATCTCTTGATATATCTTACAATTAAAATAGGCCGAAAGGATTAATTGCCTTGATATATTTTAAATCATGTTTGCCATATGAATCAATATCATGCTTGTGAGAATGGTGTGGTAAATTAATAAACAACCTAAGTAGAATGATGTTTAAGACCCTTCATTATGTTGACCGACTGGGTTGGAAGGAATTCATATGTATGCATATTTGATATAAACCATTCTTAATGCGCTTGTGATGATGTAGTATAAAGGCCGGAAGGATTCTATGTTATCATTGGTAGATATGCTTGTTATTATGATTATCAGTCATATATGACTTGTATGCTTTATTTATATAAAGTCTTGCTCTATCTATATCTATTATGTTATGTAGATCATGCCTTGGTATCTTGCTTACTTTATACACGCGTTTAGGCTATTTGATCCGTGACAATCATATAGCTTTGTTACTTGATAAACAATATGTGAATTGCTACAAATCCCGTGGAACGACCTGGACTTACCTAATACTATATTACACTCGAATAGGGTATACTTGCCCGAATGTTATGTTTTTAGTCGATCGTTTGGTAAATCTAATTATTATAATTTTAAAGCTTGTAAAAACACACATCATGCACCAAAGACATGAAGGTAAGTTAGATCGGGTTTTCTATCATGTAAGAGATCATAAGGATTTTTTCCATGGCGTAGTCGTATAATGGATCGGTTTTGGGTGTAACATATGGTAGCGACTGCCTCGGCCCGTAGAAATAAAGGAGCTTTTGCGTAGATTAACATTGTTCGAGCGGCTTCAACAAGTGTACGATTTTGCCTTTCAACGACACCATTTTGTTGTGGAGATCGCGCAAGCGATGTTTCATGAGAGATACTGACACTCTCATAATAGCTATGCAGAGTTTGATTGACAAACTCAGTTTCATTATCTGTACGAATGTTCCTAACAATTGCATTCAATCTGACTTGTATCATTTTCAAAAACTTGATTATGAAATCAGGAGCTTCATCCTTTGATGCTATAAACTTTACCCATGTGAACCGAAAGTAATTATCTACAATGACAAGGATGTACTTTTTCCCATTTACACTTGCAACACGCATAGGCCCACAAAGATCCATGTGTAGAAGATATAGTTTTTCTTGATTGGTGTCTTTAGATTTAGGTTTATGTGATTGTTTCTTGTTTTTCCCATTGCACATGCCGAACACAGATGATCTTTCTCGAACACATATTTAGGTTTATGTGATTGTTTCTTTCTTTTTCCCATTACAAGACCATTTTTAGCCAAATGATTAATAGCACCAAAGTTCAAGTGTGACAATCGTCGGTGCCATAACCAAGATTTGGTCTATGAGGCTTTGGACAAGAGACAAATTGGAGAAGACGCCATCATATCCCCAATTGACAATGTATAAAGGTTGGTTTCCCGAGATCCTAAGAGTAAATCAACACCTTCTAAATTTCGAACAAAACATGAGTGTTTTCTGAAGGCTACTTCAAGATCTGAGTCGCAGAATTGACCAACGGAGAATAGAATGTGTCCTAGTCCTTCCACATAATAAACCCTTAAAATTGTGACATTCCCTATCTGAAAATCACCATACCTCATAATCTTTGCAATATGGTCGTTACCGAACTTGACAGTACCGAGAAACTTGTGAACGAAATTGGTGAGCTGAGAGCGATCTCTAGTCATATGCTTTGAGCATCCGGAGTCCAAATACCACAAAACAATTTGGACAACCTGAGATTGACAAGAGAAGAAGAAGATGGAGCAACTGAAGTATTGGATCCCCGAGATGTACCGGGTTTCGTTTTGTTAGAAATCATAGATTTTGCAATCTTAGGTTTTCTATTGGAACCAATAGTCTTAGGTACCTTAAGTCTCCTGGTGTTAACCTTAGTTACTACAGGTTCTTGTGCAACTACTTCTAGAGGAGTGGGTTCCCTAAAAGGCACTTTATTAGTGGCAGTAACCCTAGTTAAAGGGCACACATTTCCAACTAAAGTGAAAGTCCTACCTGTAGGTCTCCAGTTATATCTAATTTTAGTAAACACTTTTCCTGTAGGTTTCCATTCTTCTTTCTTTTTAGCTTTCTTAACTGACTTAGATTTAGAACATGCATTCATATCAGAAACAAATGCAAAAAAGCACAATTCATGTCTAGCATCAAACATAGAACTATTACATTTAACACACATTACCTCAGAATTTATGTTTAATTTGGAATGCTACACATTTGCATTTCCAAATGGTTCAACAACATAATTTGGTTTATTCAAACAAGACTTAACTATCCTAGAGTGGTCTTCTACTTTATTCTTCTTCTGGGTACTACTTGAAATCTGCAGGATCCTATCATTCTTTGTATTGTCTGTAGACTTTGACCTGCTAGATTTAGTAGACTGGCTTACTCCTGTAGAAGTTAAAACGGAATTGTTAGTGGTCTGTTTGGCATGTGTTAGGGAAGAGCCTAACTATTTTTGGGATATGCTTGATGATAAGATGAGTTCAGCAAACCTAACTATTTTCTTCTTGTTGATAGGCGTGACAACAACTAATTTCTCACTAAGTTTGTGAATATCAGGGCAAGTATCTCTAACATAGCCTAGCAACTCTTGAATCAGCTTAACATACTTACAGGCAAAGTAAGATGCACTATCTAAAGGGTTTAATGATTTAGCTTGTTCGACTATCTCCCTAAGAATAGCAGCTTATTCCATAGTGTGCTTAAGGTAGTATATGTGAGTTTCCCTCTTATTCCTATCCTTAGGAGCCAATGTTACTGGGTCAAGCTTATACATTCTTGGAGCAATAGTGGTAGCGTTTGACACTTGGGCAGCATTATCAACTATATCCTTTCCTTTTAATTTCCTAAGATCATTTTTAATGTTGTTATGACAAAAACCTTTTCCTAAAGTTGAGCTTTTAAATCAGTAATTTCAACAGACTTTTGATTTAGTTGATTAACCAAAGATTCAGTATGTTCTTTAGCACGAACACGTGATGGTTTAATCGAACCAATTTTTTTTGCACAAAATGATAATTTTCTTGGATCTTTGCTTGTACACCTTGTATAACTAAGATACTAGAGTCCTTATACCAAAGTATAAAGATCTTTTAGAGTGTAACAAAAATTCGAACAAA
>BQNB010098240.1:4800-25204 GCA_026074375.1 Tanacetum coccineum
TGTTTATTTCATTGGCCATTCTACTTCTGACTCCAAATAGTAACATTCGTTTATACCCAGAAACTCCATAGTCATCATATAACTAATCGTCTAGAATGTGGCGGTTGACTTAAACGCCATAGGTCGTGATCGTGTTCGTTGATTTTCAGTGGATTGTTTTGATTATTTGATCATCGGCTTCGATCAAGGTGAGTTCATAACCTCGCCTTTATAACTTTAAATGTTTTCATAAACCCCGCGAGGGAGATACATGCTACTTTATCAAATTGAACACAAGTTGTTTTCCATGTATGCTGGACCCGAATATATACCTTGATTGCATTAAGTACATCTTGTCAAAAGACCCCAATCGTGAACCGTCAACTACCTATGATGGGTAGCCGCTGTTACAATTAATAGATCTATGGGCTTGACAACCCGGTTCGGTGTTTGGGGATACGCCCGTTTCAGGGACCCTAATATTCGGACATATTGTATTCGAGCATATGAAAAGATATATGCATGATCTAAAATGATCCATATTTCGTCCATGGGATCGGTGTCACGAGCTCAATGCAATTATATATAAAGCTTGTTTGCGCCACAAGTTTTTCGATGATTAAAAATATTTGTGTTCTAATGTTTACTCTTATAAACCTATGGATTCACTCAACATTATTGTTGATGAGCTTCGAATGAGGATGAAGTTGCACTTAAAAACTAATTTTGCTAAATCACTCATTTTCCATTCCTCCAAACAATGTTTTTACGGTTGTTTGGCATTTCAAACTTGTTTTATAAAGTTGTCTTTATGTTAGGATAACGTTTGCACTCTGATCTTTACATTTTGGAATGGGACATGTTAATAACGTCTCATATCAAGTCGTTCTATATAATGTATGACTATTGTACTCATTAATAACACCCCATTGTTGGTCCCGAATCTTGTTGTAAATTTGGGGGTGTTAAAACTATTAGTAACCTTTGAACAAACTTTAGTATATACAAGTAGTTTACTTTTCTTTCTAGAGTTGAGTCTTTTTGATAATACTCTTCTCGTACAGACTCGAACAACTTCATTTTATTTGAGATAGGAATGGATTGCATATGTGTTTTATTAGTTGTTATGATTAAATAATTTGTTTATTATGGCTTGTGGTTTAGTTTTTATTCTAAGAGTTCACCTTAATTCTACTAAAGTTTAGATGAGTATAGCTTCACTTTCTATTGCTTCCTTAAGGCGACCCTCCAGTTTGATTATGGCTTCATCATATTCTCGTCACTCTGCAGATGTTTTAGCTTCTTTGGCTTAATTAATGCATTTGTATAGAATTTTTTCGGTGCTGCAAGTTCAACATGGTTTTTTTAAATCGTTTCTTGAAGCATCTTCTCTGTAGCCGCTTTATCTGTCTTTAAACTCTCTACCTTGCTATCTTTAACTTGAAAAATTGGTCAAATGATAAATCTTCTATATATATGTATATATATATATATGTATGTATATGTATGTATGTATATGTATGTATGTATATGTATGTATGTATATGTATGTATGTATATGTATGTATGTATATGTATGTATGTATGTATATGTATGTATGTATATGTATGTATATATATGTATGTATATATATGTATGTATATATATGTATGTTTGTATAATGTCTCTGGGAAAATCACAATGAAAAGAAAAAGAGAAATTTAAAGAAAAAGCCCTTCTTCTCCTCTTCTTCTAAAAGATATATTTCTTTTGGTATGTAGATACCATTTTTCTCTCTAGCAGCATACATCTCGGTCAAGCAATAGTTACAAATATTGTTAATAATTGAATAAGGTCGGTTAGGAATGAGGGATAAGATCATAAGAGAAGTTATTTAACAACCTTGCTTAAGCGATTCAACTCCAAAAAATACATGTCCATCATCATTTGCAAATTTTTATGAGTTTTCTGATAGATTTGCGATAAAGAAGAAAGATAAAGTTTAGATATTAAGGTAAAAATCAAAAACAGCATGTTCTAAAATACTTAATTATAAGAACTAATAAAACACAAAAACACAATTACCCAAAACATATGAATGGAAATTGCAAACAAACAACATCATGGCCTAAAAAGTGGAAAGGCGTATTCAAAGATTCCTGCAAATTAAATAACATGATTACACAAATTAAAAATCGATATGATATTCAAAATAAGTACTTACTCATAGAGACACAAACCTGTGAAGAAGAAGATGACATATCCTTATGTCTTGCAGAATGAGAAAACAGAAGATGAAGATGAGCAGACCGGTTAGTTTTTTCTCTCTTTTTTCTCTACATATTCATCAAAGAATAGAGACATTTAGAGGATGTGCAAATACTCAAAAATTAGAAAAACTCTAGGATATATAAGGAATGAATTGATTGTATTAATGTAGTTTTGTACAAAAAATAGGAGAATACACAGTTACCATATAAGAAAATTCTATGAGAAAAGAAAAAAATAGATAAATAAAAATGAAAAGTGAGCGTATTTTAATTTTAAATAATACTTTATACCAAGATAAGTTTAAATTTATACAAAACTAACTGATTCACCTGACAAACAGCACTAACCGGGCAAAGAACCCAATCATGAGTAGTGTAAGACATGGTAAAATCCTAGGTCGTCCCAAAGCTAAGTTTTTAATTAGTGTATAATCTGAATGTCACGTATTGTATAAATAGATTTAAGATATTATGTCAAAATAACAAGAAAGTAAAAACTGCAGAAAGGTAAACTTGAGAAGTCATCAGGGTGAGTAAAATGGTGAGTATCTAGCCAATTCATTCCTACCGTTATACCTATATGTTATCATTGCAATGTGTTTATAACATGGTTTCATTAGTGGTTCCTAAAGTTGAACATACCTTAATAGGCTTAAATTATCTGCCCTATAATTCACTTGCGATCCTAAATCCCAGAAAAGTTGTGAAGGTAGGGAAACCAGGGTCATATAGTGATTATCCAAAGTAGCCCAAAGAACTAGCTAATAACCAAATAATTATAACCCTCTCAGAAAAAGAGTTTCTGTGCTTTTTTAAGTATATTAAGTGATAGAGCGGTAACCAAGATGTAGATTCCTAACACTAGGGATAATGGTTTAAAACCTACCCTAGTAACCACTGTTAAGCATAATCCCATTTTTCAATGGTAAAACTAATAACAAGACTAACAGGGTCTAAACCACCTGCAATACTACCAAAACCCAGGGTTACACGATAGTCAAAAAGATATCCAATGAAACATGATCTAATAGGAAACAAGCATTATAACAATAGTAAATTCAGGACTTGGACAACACTTGAAGGGCTTAGCCGCTCCTGGCAACAACAAAGCAAGAATTAATAAAGGTAATCATAGATTGAAAACTCATAATTCTTACTGATGCGATTTATGAACGATTAAATACAAAAGTAATATAAGTGTGATCTCTCTTAGACTTCTGGTGGAATTCTTCGAGCTTTGGAGGCCTTGGTCACCCCTTAGATTTGTGGTGGAATGGATAATGCTAAAGTGGCTGAATGAGGCCTCTATTTATTAATTACGAATTTGTTACCGCGTAACCTTGTAGAGTGTTACGCCCGTAAAAGGTGCTGACAAAAGGCTTTCCATGTTGTAAGGCATAAAAAATGTTACAAGCGTAACGTATTAGCCATGTTACGCCATAGAACCGCTGACTAGGATGACTCATCCTACAATAATAATGATGTTACAGCGTAAATATTTTCAGTGTGGTTACGCCGTAATCTTGCTAGGTGACGTGTCTTGCCTTGAATATGTTACGGCGTAACACTATCGTAGGTGTTACGCCGTAAACCTTCGTAAGAAAACCCCCCGCTCCACGTCATTGCTTTTTTCTTCATTTTTTTAGTCTCGTTTCCGTCCCTGTGTTTCTTGTCACATACTTGCATTTTACCTAAAAAGAAGGAAATAACCGTAAAAGTATCAAATTCAAGTATTTAAAAGACAATTGCAACTATTTTTAGGGGAGAATTAACACTAAAAAGTATTAAATATTTGATGTTATCAAATATCCCCCCCATTAATTAAAAATATAACAATAAACAAAAAAAATAAACATACATGTAAAATAAAGAAGAAAAAAATATAAATTAAAAATATAAAAACAAGTAATAGGAACAAAATAAGAAATAATTTATTAATATTCAAAAAATAAATAAATATAATTAAAGTTAAGAAATATAAAAAAACTTAAAAAAATATTAAAATAAATACAAAAATTAGTAAATTAAAAAAATATAAAAATTAATTAAACAAATAAAAAACAAACAAAATTTATAAAACTTAAAAAAAAATAAAAATAAAATAAAACAAAAAAAAAAAAAAGCTAAATTTAAAAAAATAAAAAAAACCAAAAAGAAAACAAGGTTAAAAACAAAAAAAAACTAAAAAAAAAAAAATTAAAAAAAGATTAAAAAAACGTAAAAAAGTAAGAAAAAAAAAATCACTTGATAAAAAAAACTTAAAAAAAAAATAACAAGCTAAAGAAAAAACATAATAAGTTAAAATAAAAAGAAAAATAAAAAATTAAAATAATAAAAAAAATAAAAAGTTTAGCTATAAAAAAAAAAGAATAAGAAAAGAATAACTTAAAAAATAGAAAAAATAAAACATTATATAGAAAAAAAAAAAAAACAAATTAAAAATAATTAAGGATAAAAAAAGAAAATTAATAAAAAAATAAAAGAATATAAACATTTACGACAAAATAAAACCGCCACAACACAGCCACAAACCTCCACCCCCCACTCCCCAGGTAAAACCCGCCTCCAAGCCGCCGACAAACAACCCCCTGCGCTCCACGCCCCAAACATTACAACCTCTCCCCCCCCACCAAACCCAACCCACCAACTCACCCCCCCCCCACCCTCCGCCACCTCCCCCTCCCCCCATAATACTAACCCCCCGCACCCCCATTACACTCTTCCAAAAAAAAAACCCAGCACACACCCACACAACGTCTCCCCCACTACCCCCCATCCTATCAACCCACCTCCCAACAAAACACCACCCAATACCCCCCCCTCCCCCCCAACACCCCCCCCCCTACCAGACCAAACAAACCCATAACCCCCCCCCCCCCCACCCCGCGCCACCCCCCCGACACCCGCAACCTAACCCCCGACACTCTCCACCACCATCCCCCCCCCTCCCCCCCCCCCCGCAACCTCCACTCCGGCCCCCCACCCCAATACCAATCCCCCCACCCCACCCTTCACAACCATACCTCTCCCCCATCCACCCACACCCTCTGGAACTGGATGTCCAGCACCCCCCCCACCAGACCCACGCCCCCCCCAGAACTCCCCCTCCATACCCCCCCCCCCACCTCAACCCACTCTAACCTCCCACTCCCCCCGTACCCCTCCTCACCCCCCCCCCCCAAACCACCCTCTCCCCCCCCCTCCCCCCCCCCCAGCTCCCCCCCCCCCCACTTCCTTACCACCAACTACCCCCACCCCCCCCCATCAAACCACCCCGCCCCAAACGCCCCCCCCCACCCCACCCCCCTCACGCACCCCTACCCCCCCAACGCCCCCCACCCCCTCCGCCACCCCACAAACCCCCCCCACTCCACTCCCCCCCCCCCCCTCCCACCCCACCCCCCCCCCCTCACTCCCCTAGACCCTCCCTCCACAACCCCCCGCCCAAGAACTCCACCCAAATAGCCCCTCCCAACCCCCTCTCCTACGTCCCCAACCCCCAACCACCAAACCCCCTCCGCTCCATCTCAACTCCCAACCCATCAACCACATCCCCGCCCTCCCCCCCCAGAAACCCCCCCCCGCCCCCACACACCCCCACACCCACCCCCCCCCCCCCTCCCCAGACCCTACCCAGTACCAAATCAACCAACCCGCCACGCCCACCCCCCACTCCCCCACCCCCCACAACTTACCTCCCCCCTAAGCCACCCCCCCACCCCCACCCCCAAGCCCTCTTAACCCCCCACCCCGCCCCCCCCCCTCCGCCCAACTAACCCCCCCCCCCCTACCCACACACCCTCGCGACCTCTCCCACGTCCACCCCCCGCCTCCCCCCCGACCCCCCCCCCCTTACCTCACCCCCCCCACCCAACCCACTCCAACCTCCCCACCCCACACCACCCTCCCCCTCCTTACCCCCCACTCACTAGATATACACCAACCCTCCGAACAACCGCTACCCCGCCCCCCCCTACCCCCACTCAAAAAACGCGCAACTTATACCACACCCCCCATCATCCCAACCACCCTCCCCCCCCCGCTCCTAACTACTAACCACCGACGCAGCCCCCCCCCCCCCCACCAACCGCCCCCCCCCCCCCCCCCCCAAACCTCCCCCCCCACAAACCCGGCCCCCCCAACCACCCCTTCCCCCCCGTCCTCACACCCTTAACCCCCAACGAACCCCCGACGTCGCCGACGACGAGCCCCCCGCCTCCTCCCCCACTCGAACCCGTCCCCACCCCCCAACAGACTGGCCCCCCTATTCACAGCACCACCCCCATCCCACCCCTCCCCCTTAACCTACCACTCCGCACCCCCCCACCCCCCCACCTCAACCCCCCCCCTCCCCAGACCCTACCCAACCCAACCGCATTCACAAGCAACCCCCCCCCCTCCCCATTTACCCCTCCCACCCCCAAAAAACCCCACCCCACAGCACCTACGCCACCCCCCCCATTACCCCGCCCCCTTCCCCCTCAACACCCGTCCACCCCCCCACCCACCCACCAACTCCATACCGTTAACCACCACACTCCCGTACCAATCCCCTCCCCGCCCCCCCCCCACCCCGAAACCTCCCCATCCGACCTCCCGCTCAACCCCAATCACCCACTCTCCTCCTTATACCTGTCTCCCACCAACTCCCCACAACTAAACAAAACAGCCCCTCTAACCTCGCCTCCCCCCCCCCCAAACCCCCCTCCCCCCCCAAACCCCCATCCCAACTCCCACATTCCCCTTTACCCTAACAACTCACCCACCACACCCCCCCCTCACCCCTCCACACCCACCCCCGCCCCACCCCCCCACATCCTAACCGGCCACGCCCAACTAACCCTCCCCACACCCCCCCTAACCCCCAACACCAAACCCCCCCCATTATACTCCCCCCAAACCCCCCTTACACCCCCCTTCCCCCGCCCGCTCCTTATCTCCCCACTACCCCGAACCCACCAAACCCCCACACCTCACCCGCCCACCCTCCCCCCCAGGTCTACCTCCCACACCCACCTCACCCCCCCACCCCACTCACCCACCCCCCCCCCACCTCCCCAGATACGCCTCCCCCGCCGCCACCACCCCCCCCGTTCCCCCCTCATTTCAAAACCCCCCCCCCTCCCACCGCCGGAGCTCACTCCTAACCCTCCCACCACCCCCACCCACCCCTAACCTACTCCCCCCACACCCCCTACTGAACCCTCCTGCATATAACCCCCCCCCCCCTTACCCTCCCCCCCCCCCCTGCACACCCCCGCTAACCCCCCAACTCTCCCCTCACGACCCCCGGCCCAACCCCCCACCACAACACGCACCCCCCCCAACCCCACCCCAACTCCCCCCACCCCCGCCCCCCCCACAAACACCACGAACCCCCCACCCCTCCACCCCGCCCGTCACCGGAACCCCCCCCCCTAACCACCCAACCCCCCCCACCCCACCAACCCCTCCTCACACGAAACCCTCACACACCCTCTGACCTCAAACCCCCCAACCCCCCCTCCCCCGCCCACCCCCACCCCACCACCGGACCACCCCTAACACCTCCACCCGCCACCACCCCCCCCAACCCCCCTCCCCTCCCCCCCCCCACTCACCCCGCCCTCCGACTCCCCGACCCCCCCCCCACTGTACTAAAAACCCCACCTCCCACCTCCCCCCCACCCCATTCCAATCCCCAACACCCCCCCCCCACCCACCGCCTAAACTAACCCCCCGCTTCCCTCCCCTGCCATACATCCCAACCTCCCCCCAACCCCCCTCCCCCCTTACCTCCACCTCCGATCACCCCCCTCACCCCACGACAACACCACAAAAACCAACGCCCAGTACCACCCCGCCTCCCCCTATCCTCCCCCCCACGCCCCACTGCAACACCCCACTCTCTCCCCCTCACCCCTCCGCCTCTCCCAGAACCCTTCCACCCTCACCCCCCGCCGGACCCCCACCCCCCCCCCCCAGCAGTAACCAAGCCCCCCACGCACTATCCCCGCCCACCAACTCACCTCCCCCCCCCACCCCTAACCCAACCCCACCCACAAACCCTCCCGTCTCCCCCCCCCAAGAACCACTCACCCCTCCCAACTTCAACAGCCACCCCGCTCCTAAAACCACCCCCCCCCCCCCACCTCCTCACCATACGCCAACAGCCCCTTGCCGCACACCCCCAACCGCCACCCCCCCCCAACACCCTACCATAAATCCTACAGCAACACACATCACTGCAACCCCTATAAAAACCTCCCCCCCCCTTACAACCCCCAACGCCTACCCCACTCCAACCCCCTTACGTCCCACAACCCCCCGCCGCGACCCCGCCCCTCACTCCCCCCCCCACCAACACAACTCAAACTACCAAGCAAACCACCCCACCCGCACCCCCCCCTCCCCCACCTCCCTCCCAACACCGCTACTCTTAGCAACCCCCCCACTCGCCAACCCCCCCATCCCCCACTCCGGACTCCACCCCCCCACCCCCAGACGACACCCCCCCCCCCCCCCCCCCCACCCCCGAAATACAACCACTCCCCCCAACCGCAACCCCCCCCCCTAGCAACCGCCCTATCCTACGCCCACCCACCACCCCAACCACCCCACATGACACAACCCGGACCGCACCTCAACCTCCCCAATCCCTCCCCCCCAACACCTAAACCCCCCCCCTGACGCTCACCCCTCCCCCCCCCACCCCTCACTACCACCACCTCCCACCCTGCGTATAACCGCCCCTCCCTGCCACCTCACCCCCCTCCCAAACTGCCCCCCCCCCCCATTACCCCAACCCCCCGCCCCCACCCCCCCCCACAACCCAACCCTCCTCTCACATTAACGCACTCCACACGCAAACCCACCCTAAGATCCGATGGACCAACCACCCAAACTAGAACTCCCGACACTCCCTCTCACATCCACCCCACCAAACCCTGACCCCTCACACCTCCTACCCCCCCAGCCCCTTCCAACCGATATTGAACCCAGCCAACCCACGCCCTCCACCACCCTACCCCCCTCTACACCCACCCTACTCACCCCCCCACCACCCCCCCCCCCCCCCCAACCCCCCCCCCATCCCTACAACCCCCCCCCCCCCCTCCCCGCACCAATCAATACCCCCCCAATAAGACCACCCCCCCCGAAACCACACCACACCCCACACCCACTCCCACTTCCGACCAACCCCCGCACCTTACCCCACCCCCCCCCACCCAACCCCATTAAACCTAACCCCCCCCCTACTCCACCCCCCATCCCCAACGCCTCCTAACCCCTCTCTACCCCCCCACCCCCCAAACCGTCCCACCTCCGCCATACCTCTACCACTCACTCCCCCCCCCCTGCCACCACCACACACTCCCTACCCCTCCCACCCCCCCCCCCCACCCTACCCACCCCCCCCACTTCGACCATAAACAACCCCACCTCACCCCCAACCCCCCCCCCCAACCCACCCCCCAACCCTCACCCGCGCTGACTGTACGCTGCAACAACCCCCCCTCCCACCCACCCCCCCCACCCCCCCCCCCCCCCCCACCCCTCACCCGTCTACCCTTCTACCTCCTACCCCCCCCCGGCTATGCCCACCCTACTCCACCCCCCCCACCCTTACCCTCCCCCCCCACCGACATTCACACCAATACTAACCGCCCAACTCCTGAACCCACTCCAACCCAATACCCACCATCAACCCACAACCCCCCCACACACGTAAACCCCCGCCCCACCCGCCACCCCCCTTATACCCCCCCCGATCAGACATCCACCACTTTACTCTCAACCCCCCAACACTACGCCCCCTTCCCCAAAACCCCCCCAACCCCAGACCCCCCCCCTCTAACCACCCACCCCCCCTCCCACCCCCATAAACACCCCCACCTTACTCCCCTTACCCCCCACCGGCCCCCCCCCACCCCTACCACCCCCCGTCCCACCCCTCCACCACCCCCTTTCATCCTAACTAATCTGCTCCCCACCCCCCGCTGTATAACCACATACCCCCCCCAGAAAACCCCTTTCACCCCCCCTCCCCTCCCCACGTATTGAAGCTGAACCACCACACCCCCCCACCTTCCCTATAGTACCAACCCAGACACCCCCACCACCCTCCCTTAACCCCCCACTCCTCCACCCCCCATCAGAACCTCACACTCCCCCCTTTCAAACCCCCCTCCCCCCACCCCCCCCCCGCCACCCCCCCCCCCCCCAGGCCTCACCCCCCCTCCCACCACCCCCACAAACCTCCACCCACCCCCACACCACTCAGACCCACCGCCCACAACACCATTACAACTTCCCATACCCACAGCACCAACCTCACCTCTGCCTCCTCTCGTCAGAACCGCCTGCCCCGATCACACGGAACACCCCACCACACCCACCCTCTCCCCCCCACTTCAACGCTCTGCCTCACCAAACTCAACCCCCCTCAACCACACCTCCGTCCTACAAAACCCCCTCCCCTAACCACCCCCACCCCCCGCCCCCCCCCATCAGACCACCCCATCAAACCAACCCCCAAACCCCCCCCACACCCCACTACCACCCCCCACATAGACCACCTCACCATTCCCCCTCAGCCCACTATACTTTAACCCCCCCCCTCCCCCCCCCACCCCTCCCTCCAACCCGCGTCCCCCCCCCCCCTCCTACTAACCCCCCCCCCCCGCCCCTACGGACAACCTCGCCCTTCACAAACCCCACACCCCCGCCCCCCCCCTACCTAACCCCCCCCATTGACCCACCATCCCTAATATACCACCACCACCTTCATGAGCAAACCCAGAACCACACGTCGCATCCAAAACACCAAGAATCCAACCTCCCCGTCTAATCCCACCGACCACCGCCCTCCCCCCCATCCCCCCATCACCCCCACCCCACCCCTACAACCATTCGAACCACTGCACCCCCCTTCAAACAAACCACATCCCTTCTTCCACTCCAACCCGGCTCCACCCACACCCCCAACCCCATTACCCGCCCCCCCCCACCCCCCAACACCCGCACACCCAACGATAAAACTCCATCTTCATCCCACCACGCCCACCCGCCCCCCCTCCGAACCTCGCCACGCTGCCCCACCCCTACCCCCCCCTACCCCCCCCGCAAACCTCACCCCCCCCGAAACCCCAACCCACCAAACCCTATAACCCCACCCCCCTCCCCACACACCTCACTTCCCGAACCGCCCCCTCCCACCCCCACCCCCCCCCACTCCACCCCCCCCACCCACCCCCCTAACGACCATGAAACCCCATCTCACCCTACCCCCCCTCACTCAAGAATCCATTACCCCCCCCCAAGGACCTAACCCCCCCAACACACCTCTAGCCTCACCTCCCTACACCCCGACGCCCCCTCCCGTTAAAACCACCCTCCTTATAGACCCCCCCCAATGACCCCCAACCAACTACACCCTCTTTACACGCCCCAACAAGAAAAAACCCACCCACCCCTCCCCCCCCCCAACCCCCCCAACTACCACCTCCATCACATCCCCACCCCCCCCCCCCCCCCCCCCCCCAACCCAAAACCCCCCCGAACGCCCCCCCCCAACCCCACCCCCCAGCACCCCCCTCGCCCGCTCCCAACACCCGCGCCCCTCACCCCCACGCACCCAACCACCCCCCACCCTCGCCCACCCCCCCACCCAACGACCACTCACACCACCACCGCCACCACCCCCCCACCCAACCCACCACACTCACCCCCTCCTCCCCACCCAACCACCACAACCAACCCACTCCTCCCCCACTACTCTCCAACGCTCCCCCCACCACCAACAACACCACTAACAACAACCCCCCCAACCCTAACCACTCCCCTCGCCCCACACCACCAGAACCCCCCCGAACACCCCCCACCCCCCCCAAACCCCCACCCCGCCACCCTACTAAACCCTACCTTATACAGTTTCAACCCCAACTAACGCTCCTACCCCCTCACAACACCCCACCCCCCACCACGACCACCACACCCGACCACCAACCCCCCCCCCCGCGCCATTCAACACACCTAACCCAACCCCCAACCACGCCACGCCCACCCCACACCACTACACCCCCCCCCAACCCCGCCCCCTCCAACCACCACCCCCCCCCCCCCCACACCCCACCCCATACCCCGCAACCCGACCCACCAACCCCCCAAAACGCCCCGAGCAACACACCCCTCCCCCAACCAGACCACCACACCCACACCACCCCTCCCCCACCACCCCACACCCTCGCCCCCCCAACCAAAAGCACCCCAACTCACACCAACCACCCCCCCCACCACCCCCACAACGCACATCCCCCAACCTCACACACACAACACACAAACCCCACGCCCACGCACCAAAACACCCCCCCCACCCACACACCCCCCAACCCACGCCTCCTCCCCCACCACACACCTAACATACCACTAATAACCCTTCCCATAACCCCCCCCACCAACACCCCCCCAACAACCCCCACCGCCACCCCAACCCCCCCAACCCCACGCCACACCTCACCCGAACCACACACCCCCCGCGCCCCCCCCCCCCCTCCCCAAAAAAAACCCCCCAACCCCCACCCCCCACCCCCTACCCCGCCCCTGTTTTGTCCCTCGAATTGAACTGCCCTACCCCCCCACACCCCCCTCCATCAACCCCTACCCCCCGTCACCCCACCTCACCTAACACCTTGTGTGGGCTACCCCCCGCCAACCGAGCCCCTTACCAGGAAACAACCCCCCCCGTCCACCCCCCCCACCATACCCCCCTTTTTACCACCCCTCCCACTCCCCCCCAACCCCACTCCAACACCACCCAAACCACTCCCCCACGACTCCCCCGCCCCCAAAACCCCAACCCCCCCCTTATACCCCCCCCTATTGAAACCCGCCACCCTTTGCCCCCCCCCCACGTGGTATTTAGTGTGAATCCCCAACCCACCCCTCTTAACCTACCCTACCACCCTCAACCACCACAAAAAAACCAATGATTATTTCGTAATCCCCTTTCAATCTTTACAGCGCGCCCCCCCGCCCCCCACTCAACCCCTCCAACGACCCCCCCTACACCCTCCCCATGATGGAACCATAATACGCCACCAACCCCCCCCCCCCCCCTAACCCTCCCAGCCCTACGACCCCCCCCACCCCACCCCCCCCCCCCCCCTCCCCCCCCCACACCCCCCACAACCCCCCACCCCCCACCCCCCCCCCACACCCCCCCTCAACGCCCCCCCCCACCCCCGCCCCCCCCCCCTCCACCCCCCCCTCGCACCGCCCCCCCCCCCCCACCCCCCAACGCCCCCCACCCCAACCACCCCCATCCCAACCCCCCCGCCGCACCCCCCCTACCTCCACCACCCCCCACCCCCCCCCCCCGCCCTCTTACCCCTCGTAACCCCCCCCCCCGACCCACTCCCCCCCACCTCCCCCCTCCCCCTCAAACCCCCGCGCGCCTCACCCCCACAACCCCCCCCCAACCCCCCCCCCTCTCCCCCCCCCCCCCTCCCCCCTTAACCACCTATCCCACTCTCCACCCCTCCCCTCACAACACTATTAGGACAACCACACCAGCCTCCACCCCGCTACCCCCCCCCTTGAACACACTCCCATTATTGAGACCCCCCTCCAAACCCGCACCCACTCCCACCCCCCACCCCTGCCCCCATCACCCCCTTCCCCCCCCACGTCCCTCACCGTATGGTGAAAGATATAAGATTATGCGGAAAAACCCACCCCCTACTCAAACCCCCCTCCCCCCCCCCCCTCCACTTAACCCCCCCCCAACCCTCCCACTCCCCCCCCCCCCCCCCACCTACCCTCCCCCCCCCCCCCACCCCCCCACCCCCCCCCCACCCCCCCCACATACAGCATGCCCTCACGAAACCTTAAAGCAAAATATCAAAACCGGAAAACACTGTAATTAAACTTACGAAAAGGATCTCTAAAAGACTTAATGCTAAAAACAACAAATCCGTCGAACACCTCACGAAACGAGGGATCACAAGTCACCTCAACACTTCAACTAGTCTAAGTGTCATTTGTGTTGATCGCGATCACTGCAACAGTCATAGCATATATTCCTTTCATAAGCAATGGGAATGAAACAGCAACTACTGCACAGTTAGAATTAAGGTCTAAACAATTCTTAAAGGCAACATGGGTGACATGTCACAGGTTTTATTGGGTGATATAAGGGTTATGATAGACATGGGATACACATTTAATTGATGTTAAGATAAAAACACAAAAAAATAGTCATATATAATTTGATGTATCCATAATCAGGTACTGTCCATCCATAGTCCAAGTCTTCGAGTGCGAAAATCTGATCATATCATCAAAATAGGTTAGCTAATAATGAGATCTTTGCGAGCGTGGCAAAACACCCATACTTCACTGGATTCTTATAGTTGCACCATCCCCATGAAATGACTAAGGTGGCTTATATAGTTGCCACCACCACCTTTTACTTATTAGTTTTTGTTTTACCAACCTACAGTGAGTTTAACACTAGGTGGCATTATTAGTTTCATCACCTTATTTTTCCTTTTTTTGTTTAACAATACTCCTTTATATATCAAACATCCCCCCACTTAAGATAAACAGTATTGAAAGTGATAATACCGGGGGGTCTTCCATGATCAAAATAATATGTCATCAACGAAAGTGCCAATCTTCGGACCATTTTCCTGAACCATAGACTTAAGTAGCCAGAAATTTTAACTCCAGGATAAATATAGACTACATGGTTGGTTAAGGTGAAATGGTGTAACGAAACATATAATATTGAGTGAAAACATAGATTGCTATAAACAGGGTGATCTCTAGGGTATCTTGCACTATGATGATGCAATAAAAGGGTTTTTATCATGATGGTCGACAAGTCATGTAACAAGTCGATAAATGCAACATATAGGCTTATTGGGTGAATACCTATATGAGCCAATTCTTGAACCATCTAGTCATGCTAAATCAAATTTAGGTCTCGAAAAATATTACATGCAAGTTTGGTGGTATTTTTGTATAATGAGATGAAAACGAGAACATTAGGCTTGAAAAAAGGGGGTGGTGTGTGAGTTGAATGTGGGGGGGGGATTTGCCTCACCAAGTAATAATAAAGGTTAATGTGCATTCGGCAAAGATTAATTTTAGTTTAGTAAGGAAATCATGTAAAAAATTTAAAATTGGCATAAATTTTCAAAGAAAACTAGAAAATCAAAGGCAAGAATAGGTCAAGTGATAATTATACTCCCATACCCCACTTGATTTGTATAATGTCCCTATTGTACATTAAGGAAATGAAATAAATAAAAAAGAGTAGAATTAGAATAAGAAACTCCCCTGAGCTTTTCTTCAAAACATATGAAATGTAATAAGCTGAAGAAAAAATATCCATCTTGAGTAAGCTCAATATCCCAAGTGATAACTAAAACAAACTAATAGCACAAAATCACTCAAAGAGAAATATACAAGAAATACAAACCTAAACTCACTTTCGTAGGAATCACAATTCATTTAGCTAATGCAACAAGCGCTTTTAAACCACTTGTTGGCCTAGTGGACTAGATGAAAGTCTCGGGAGGGCTTTCCATAGAACATACCCCAAAGTTCATATTAGGTGTAAAAGGTTTAGCATTGTATTAAAACGTAATTTAAAGGATTTTCAGAAAGAGTGTACGACGATAAACTTCCGATGGTTACGCCTTTAAAAAATTGGATAAATTTAAAAAATAGTTTTGTTCTTGTAATTATGTTATTTAAAAAAAAAATATATAAAAAAATTATAAAAAAAAAACAAAAAAAAAAAAAAAAAAAAAAAAAAAAAAAAAAATTTGTTTGTTTTAAAAAAAAAAAAAAAAAAAGTTTTAAAGTAATCATGTGGTATATATTTGGAAAACTTTAGTTATTGTTTATGGTGCAAACCTTTGGTATGGTTTTACGTCGTATTAAATTGGTTATGGCTAACCTTTAGCAATTACCCGAAACTGCTGCTAAATCAAGCACAACTACCACAAATTACAGCTTCGAGTCGTGTAAATTGAGACTGCTCCTGCTGCTTGGAACCTGCAAAAATAAGGTAAACATGCAAACCAACTAATATACCGAGAAAATGAAATTTTTGATTAAAAGACGGTTGTCTCCGACATTAGCACTTTTGTTTATTAACGAGTCTTTAAGTTAGACTCATGCCCACTCTACGTTGTATGCCCTTTAATCTAATCAATAACCTCTTGATCATGCTTGTATTCTTCACCTAACTCAAGGCACCCTCAATAGAACCCTTTTATTGTTTGGTAAGGATGATGGATCCCCCTAGACTTATCTTCATTTCTAATTTTAAAAATGGTCCAATTTTGTATTGTGTTGTTTTTAAACTGTAACTTACCAAATTCTTTTTTGGCACATGCATATTGAATATAGTTTTAGTCATCTCCGATTTTAACCAAAGGACTCCATTAACCGATCGTCATAATCCCCACGTGTTTCTGGGAAAGGTTATCCAAATGAGAAAAGGGTTAGTTGTGTTGGGATGATGGGCTTCGTTAACCCTTCTTCTACAGAATTCGTCTGAAGTATTTGAGACTGATGAAATAATTAAGAACTGAATGACCCCCAATGAATACATGCAAATTTCTAGTGGAAGGATCAAAGTTTACAAACCCTATTTTGCAAGTGATTTGGAAGGTTTATACGGGCTAACGGATGGATATTATTGCTACTGCATACAAAACTCAGGTTTAACAGGAGATTAGTTCGCCATGTTGGTCATTCCCTGTAATCCAAATCCTATATGTCGTTGATAAGTGCTAAATTGTATACATAAAATACCCAAGATTTTGCCAATAAAAGCCAAAAAAATATGCCAAAAGATGGATATATGTGTGCTTTTGTGTCTCAGTGTGCAGGAAAGGATATCAAAGTCAAAAAGAGTAAAAACGAGCAAAAACCAACAAGAAATGAAGAGACAAGTACAAGAGAGAGATTTGAAGCCAATATCGAAAGCCGGATTAAGACCGTGGTTGAGAAAAGACAATAGAAAGTAAAGAAAAAGGTCAAGTTTGAAGTGAAAAGACCATTATAACCCTTTGAAGAAGAGGATGCAGAAATACTAAACTAAAAAATAACTAAACCCTTTGGGCCCATGTCTATACATTGGATCACAAAAATCCAATAAAAGCCCAAAACCAAAAAGCCCATTTTCTTGTTTTAAAACTACAAGGGCCAGAACTGTCAAATTTCAAACATCTTTCTATACAACAACTAACGAAGAAAGAAACACAAGGGCTAGTTGTGTAATATTCCTAAACTTTCAAACATCACGCGGGTCATACTTTTTCCTCTAACCACTTATAACCACTTTTCCCGCCAAATCCCGAACAAACCCAAAACTCTCCAAATCCTTTACCCGTCTCTTCCAACTACCCCCCACCTCGTATTTGACCATCTCCCTGGTCATTTTTTATGACGAGGCAGCTCCTATTGTGGCTAACGACCTCACCAAAAGGACATCCAACGGCTTAAATGTCAAAGAATAAATCCAAGGGCTTTGAACGATTGAAGCTCTCATCCTCTTTCACTCTCATTTATAATAGAACTTGAAATAGATAGTTGGGAGTTATAGATAGTTTAGTGAGTTAACATTTCTTTGTAATTTACTCGTTTCAATATTACGTTTACTGCGCTTCATACTCTTCGAAATTTAAAGCTTTTAACTCTTTCAAGTCCATTGTAACTAAACTAGTTACATTACCTTGTAACTCTTTCCTGTCTTAAAGCAAATAAAATAGTTGAGTTGATTTGTGTTAATAAGTTTTCATGTTATTAATAAGAAAGTAGCTGTTTCTTTATGCATAATAAGCCTTGAAATAAGCTCATTTAGCTAATTTATGTTTTCTTAGTTCTTAAACAAATGTTTCAAATTTTGTTTAAAAGAAGCTTTTAAAAATACTGACTTTGCTATTCTCTTCAACTAGGTCATTTGAAGTTCAAGTGGTGATAGATTTTGAAGCAATGAGAAGTGATAAAGCAAACTTTCAAGCTTATTAGCCTATAGCTTCATTGGCTTTAGAGCTAATGTAGGCCCTTAATTGGAATTTGTTTAAAGGTCACTCACCCTCAACAAGAGTGACCTAATTAAGTTCAGAGAACATTCATAAAATGCAAAAGGTGTTCTCATTGGTTAATTTTCAATTCAATTAATTTCAAATTTTATAAAATCATTTGCCTTATTGCTATTCACTCTTGTTCACATATCTTTTCAAAAGGTATGTTTTTTAGTCTTTATTTTTATATTTTTTTAAGGCTTTCAATTCAGTTAAATCCTGTTTAATTTCATTTTGCTTTTCAATTTCATGTCATAAGAGTAGGAGATAAGCAAAGCTGAGTACCTCTTACTATTTCTTTAATAAGATTTTGGTTTTCTTTAGTGCCTTAAATAGGATTAATTAGTTAAAGTTAACAATAACGATGATGTAGATATAAAAATTTTAAACAGCTCATTTCTTAGTATTAAAAATAACGATTCTTAATGTAAATTCATTGGGACAATGTTCTAGTTAACTAGTGTTGGGTTAAGGTGTGTTTTGACTCTACAAAGATCAACATTAATCTGTCAAAAACTCTATACATATTTTTTAAGATATTTAGAATAAATACAAGTTTTAAAAAAAGGATGAGCAAGATCTAGATTGTAGGACTTTCAAGTATATTTAACTCCTACAGAGCTTTTGCTGAGCACCAGGGCCAAATTCTTTTATGTTTAAGTTATCAAGTAAGTTCTAAGACGTTATAAGTGAATTAAAACCAACTTTCTATAGGTTTCAAATTGTGTACAATTTTGTAGGCTTAGAAACAATAAATAATTAGATCATGAGCTCTTAAGAAGTAACTTGAGCCTGCGCATTTAAGTTTTTTTACACACAAATATATCAGCATAAGCATATTAAAGCCAGTACCTAATACTGCTGTTTGCACCACCATTTTTCTAGATTACTTTTTAGCATATTGTAATTAGAGAGTCTCTAAACTTCGTTTTAAAGCATCTTAAAGTACTCCATTACATTCAACAAAAAGATAATCTTTTGAGTTTTATTTTTAAGCTTTATGGTTAGCTTTTATATGTTCTTGCGCAAAAGTGGTATAAAGAAATAGCAAGTTGAAGAAATTTCTACTTATTTCATTCATGGATTCCAAAGTTCTAAGTTGTTATTTCAAAATCTCCTTTTATCTAGTTCTTTTATAAAATAAGAATAAGCTTCTATTTTTCAAAATTTTAGTTTCTAGGATTTAGTTAGCTAGTTAGCTTATTAAGATTAGCTTAATATCAGTGAATAAGCTGAACTTTAGTTTTTTTAAGATCAAATTTCTCATTAATCTTGTTAACTTTTAGCTTATCTCTTTTTAGACATCTTTAGTACACATCTTAAGTTTTTTATAGCAACTTTTGGTTTTAATTTTCATTGAATAATAAGCTAGATATAAGCCATAGTTTAGAAAAGTAGAAATTTCAAAGAAAATCCTTAGTTTCTGTGATAAAGATTTAAAAGCTTATTTTCTAGCTTATTCAGTTGATAAAAGTTCAAAGAGCTTTTATTAAAGTTGTAGTGTATTAGCTCAAGTTTAACTTTATAGTTTTAAGATTTTGCTAATTTTCACTTTTTAAATAAGCCAAAAATAAGCTAAATCGTAGGGTCTGTTTTGTACTTTTTCGATAGTTAAAGGTTGTCTGTTTTCATTGTAGTGTAAATTTCAATTACTTTTCCCGCCTATCCTTCACTTTCATTCTTTTCATTTTCTACCCTAGTCTTTTAGGTATAATAAAATAGATTTAATATTTTTAATTTTAGTTTAATAAAATTAGGGTTTAGTTTTTAATTAGCAAAATTAGGATTCAATTGGTTAATAAAAATTGGGCATTTTTGTACCTTTAGTTTTCTGCACATTTTAAGTAGATAAAAATCATTTCTCTTTATTTTTCCAATTAAATTTGTATTTTCTAGAAATTAAAATAGGTTTTAAGTAATTTCTTTTTCTTAAAAAATTCATAGAAAATAGAAAAATAATTGGAAAATTTTAATTCTTTTTGTAATAATTTTCTTTTTCATTCTAGTATTTTTGAAAAATAAAAATAGAATTTTAGTTTTAATTTTTAGAAAAAAGTTTATTTTTAGTAATTCATTTTTCTTTAGAAATT
>BQNB010098241.1:0-25204 GCA_026074375.1 Tanacetum coccineum
TCGTTTTTCAGCTTAATTTCATAATTTTTAGGTTTTTCTCAATCGTTTTTGTTTGTTATTGATTAATTTAGCTTTCTACTCTCTCAAATCATTAATCTCATTCAAACTCTAATTTTTCAACTGTATCGATTCTCCAGCACAGCCTCGTTGGGGATAAACGACCCGAGGATATTCTATACCACTCCTTGGTTTTGTTGATTGTTTTTAAATTATACTTATTATATATATTTTATATTATATATATATTATTTATAGTTCAAAGAACTTCAATTAGAGAGCTATAGGGCAACCATTATAGATGATTTTTAGGGCTTTTTCTGCCCCTTGTACTTGCATACTCACATGTTGCTTTGAAGTTAAGTAATTCAATCTGTAATCATTTAAATATGTCTATGTGTTTGATGAATAATTGCTTTTCTGTTCTTCTTGTTAACATGTTAGGCTAAATTTAATATGTGTTTGCTTATGATTGCATGAAACTTAGTTTGTAAACTCTAATTTTTTGCTTCTTGTTAGTGGTGTGCGCGTTAGGCATTAGAAAACCAGCTATAAGATATTACATTAGCATAGATGTCTAGTGAAACACGATTAGAACTAAGTGAAACCTACACGTTTGGGAAGATAGCTAGTTAAGTATTTATTGCGCATGGTTTAACTATTGGGTGGGAAGGCATCAGACAGGAGCTACCTGCTTAGGTGATCATGTAGACGCGAAACTGACCAATTTGTAATTGAATAAGGGGAATACTTAAATATTACACTAACAAGGGTGACAGGAAACAGATTAGAGGAATCAATTAGGGTGCCACTTGGACTTTGGTCCAGGCGTAAGTGAGTTTCCCACTAACCAAAAGGTTGTGGGTTCAAGCCTCGTTGGAGGCATGTGTGAAATATATATTTGTGAGACAGAATAATTTCTGTTAAAAAAAGTACTGCCTGATTGAGTGAGCACATTTGTTTACCTATGATAGTTCCCACCAATTTTCCTTTTTCTGCATAATTAGTTTAGATTTAGATTAGTTTTAGCTTAGTTTAAAAACCTCCTTCAAAACTCGAGATTTTAGTTGCTTTCATAAAATATAAAAATAAAAAAATACTCTTCGCTCAACCTTTAGATATTATAATGTACAATTCGAACCTGCCTTGCTATTCTCGTAGAGAACGATCAATCCTCCGAGTATTACATATACTGCACTACAACGATTAGGTAATATGCCTATGAGGATTGTAAAACTTCTGCGTTTTGCAATAATCCGCATCACTACCCATTTGTCTTTGAACTCCGTGCACATCCTCTTCCTCATTGTCTCTGGCATGCATATTTAAATTAAAACTACCATCCATTTATTGTGTCACGTTAAACGAATTAGTGCCCGAAATCTTGTGTATCTTGTTCTTTTCTTGTTTCTGATGCGGCGGGTATCACCACAAAACTTTTACAACCCTCTTAGGCAGTGTACCTAACCATTATAGTGTAGTATAGGCAAGACTCGGGGGGTTATTATCGTTCTCTAGGGGAATAGTTTGGGTAGGCTCGAATTGTATGTTTACTCGGGTCTAAGGGTGAAAGAAGGTTATTTTTGGTCTTTTATATTTTTTTAAAAGCAAGTAAATCTAGGGTTTGAAGGGGATTTTGATTAAACTAATAAAATAAACTACTCCTAATTTATGCAAGAAAAGTAAAGGTTAGGGAAAAACTTGTATGATTAAACTAACGTGTTTACCTAATCTTGCACTACTCCCTAGTTGTCTTCTCTGATTTTATTGTTCGTCGCCCTCATAATGGAATGTGTAAGTATATAATAGATCAAACACTTAACTCGGAATCCACCCAAAGGTGATCTAGATATGAAGATCTAATCACAAGTATCCTTGAACCTAGCCGCGTTTCCCTAGATGTCTTCGCTTTGCAATTAAGAAGCTAGTTTTCTAAAGCCTAACGCGCACATCATTAACAAGAAGCAATAATAAAACATCTAACAACTAGGTTTCATGAAATCATAAGTAAACACTATTAAATTTAACCAAGCATGTTAATTAAATGTGAAGAACAATTAATCAAACAACACATAGACATATTGAATGATTAAAAGGGTAAAGGAACTTTACTTCAATTAAACATGGAGTATGAATGAGTACAAAAGGGTTTGGGAACCTTAAAAATCGACCACTATAGTTGTTACAATTATACTCTAATTAGAACGATTTCATCGCTCAAAATCATTAAAGATGAGGGTTGTAATATAATAGAAAATAATCGCAGACTCATCTCTGTTAATCGGCAGATGACTTATCCCAACCCAGCCAAAACCTTCTATGGACTTTCTCCTTTAAGTCTGCTTCGGCTACTATGACAGTGTCACCAAATATTATAACATCGTCACCTTCAAGCTATGACGACATCAGAGGGAATTGCAACGCCGACTCCATGCACTGTAAATCCAAGCTCAATCAAAGTCTTGTAAAGTTGTGTCTTCGTCCTGTTCCTTCTCTAATTGAGCCCAAGTCACGTGTATTTCCTTCCAATCCTTACCAAATGCTAAAATATCATAAAGAAACGATTAAGCATGATAAATAGAGATATTTGCATGATTTTGAGGGTTAAATGACCTCGGAAAAGTGTATAAAATTACACCTAATCAAATACCCCTACACTTGGGATTTGCTTGTCCTCAAGAAAATGCGCTTTTCTACCTAGTAAATAGCAAAGTCGAGGGTGTTTAACTGATGAGGTGTCACTTTATACACTTGTTTGGGGTTATTTAACCACCTAAGTCATGCAAATATGCTCTAAATATGTACTTAATTGTTTCTTTTTGTATTTTAAGACTTGGATGGCTTTTAGAGGAAATACACATAACTTGGGCTCATTTTAGAAAGAAATGGATGAGATTACAACTCTACACCAAATTCGATGGCAAAAATCCACACAGTGGCTGGAAACGGCATCGCGATTCCTTGTGACGGCGTCAGGACATCAAAGAGACGGTGTCAAGCTTTCTTGTGACGATGTATGAAGTAGCCGACTTAAAAGAAACCCTAGAAGATTTGGCGTGGAGACGGCGTCTGGATTTACAAGAGACGTTGTCGCGATTGTTTTATTATAAATACAAACTCATTATTTAGGGTTTTAGGGTGGAACTCGGGGAGTAACTTTTAGGGAACAAAATTATCAGTATTTAGGTTGTTTTTAGGGTTCTTAAACTCTCTTATATTCACCTCAACTATATGTTTTAATCAAGTAAAGATCATCGATCTATTTAAAATTGATACCAAATCATAATAATAAGAAGAATAGATAAGCAAATTCTTACAATCTTGTCATAAAAAACTGTTGGGTTGCTAAATAAGATACCAAATCCATGTAACAATAAGCTAGTAACATTAGAAGAAAGAAAGTTTCAAGATTTTGTATCAAATAAGTTTAAACCAAACAAGTCGTGTGCTTAATCCTTATAAAATAAGCCACGAAACACCATAAAATAAGCAAACAACCAACACAAAATGCTCCTGGTCTCTGATAGCAATTGTTAACATTAAAGATTCATAACCATAACATGATCCGGAGGTCGGGAAGGATAAAAGTAATAAGTTGTCATTTATTAGATTATAGAGAGAAAGGAAAGAGTATGTGTGTTTCTAGAGAGAAGGAGGAGAAAACACACACACTTATGAGTTACAAATAATTATCCTTACCCATCCTTGGAAGTAAGGAGGGGAATATATAGCACGAGATACTACTAACTATCACCTATTGTTGTTTCTAGTCCTCGCGTATCCGGCTAATATTAAACTAATGCAATTTTGTATAAGTCAACAAATTTTAAGGCTAACACTTGTTGTCTGATTAACTGTTGTTTTTTACTTTCTTTTAACATTCTAGGCTAGATATTAGTGTTTGCTTATGATTGCATGAAGCTTGCTTTGTAAATCCTCTTAATATTGCTTCTTGTTGATGAGTGTGCACGTTAGGCTCTTCAAAACTAGCTTCTTAATTGTTTGCGAAGACGTCTAGGGAAACATGATTGTGTAGAAAGGATACCATCGCAACAGTCTTTATACTATCTTGTCCTAATATGGTTAATCACCTTTTAAGTATTTAAATACATGTAATATACTCTTAGAGGCCTTGTAATAGTCTTCATACTACCTTACTTGGGCGTTGCCTTAACGGAATATTACATAGACAACGGATTCATGTAATTCGTTCATGAATTAGGAAATACTTACACATGACATCACAAGCTTGACAAAGCAATAGGATTAGGAAGAGCAAACAAAGGAGTAATGCATGATTAAGTGAACACGATTGCTTACCTATACAAGTTTCCAAAGTAGATTAGATTTAGATTAGTTTAATAATTAATTAGCTTAAAACCAAACACCTTCAAAACAGAGATTTTACCTGCTTTCAAAAAAATATAAAAATAATATTCTTTCACCCCTTAGACCTTAGTTACATTCTGTTTGAGCCTTCCCAACATTATTCCCGGAGTGAACGATAAATTAAACCCTTGAGTCTTTCCTATACTACATTATAGTGATTAGGTGCACTACTTAGGGGGTTGTAAAACTTCTTGTGCTAGAACCGACCGCATCAAGTTTTTGGCGCCACCACCTGGGGAATAGTTTAGGTTTTGAATTCTATTTTGGTTATGTCTACTCACAAGATTCCAATCAAATGAGATTTTTAATTTCTTGTCAATTAGATTTCTCGTATTCCATCTTTTTCTTTGTGTGTTTACTTTCTAATATCCATTGACTCTTCCATTCTCTATCATGGGAAAAAAAAACATGAAATCTTCAATTACCCTTTCCACTTACACCACATATACCCCATATATACCTCACTTTGCGGAATAATCTATACACATTTGGGAAGTCTTTACCGAGGATGGATTTTTATGATTAACCCTCATGTTTAGGATCAAATATCTTTAGTAAGGCTGATGCAGTTGTCGTAATACTTCACAAGAATGTTTTTAAACTCAACTAGGCAACGTAAATCCTAAAGTTGTAGTGTTAGATAGCAAGACTTGAGGGTTGTTAGTCGTTCCTCTAGGGAATAGGTTGGGGAAGGCTCGGTCAGAATCTGACAGAGGTCTTCAGGGTTGAGAGAAGATTCTTTGGTATTTTTATGTTTTTATTCAAGCAAGTAAATATCTTGGTTTGATGAGGTTAGGTTTGTCTTAAAATCTATATATTTATAAAATATATCTTAAGAACTAATTGGTGATTATCTTATATGATAAATGAATGTTTTTTTACTTAATCATGCATGCTCCTCACAGATTGCTTCTCCTAATCATGTTTCTTTGTCACATTTGATGAATTGTGTAAGCATTTTCCTATTGTCTGGAATGAATACATATGAACCTACCGTCTTTTTTAATTATTCCAGTTCAGGCAATGCACATGTAACAAAGGTATTATGTAGACTATTCAAGGCCCCTAAGCAGTATAGTAAATTAATGAATTATTTAAACAGGGATCTACCATATTTAGGGGTATGGTGTAGTATGAAGACTGTTATTGTGGTATCCCTTTCTACACACTCGCTGTATTTCCCTTGAGTCTTGCCATATTTAATATCTTATGGCTTAGTTTTCTAAATGCTTTATTCGCTGTTCATTTCATCAAAAGAAGCAACATTAAAAGGACGTATAATCAAAGTTTATGCATCATATAGTAAATACTTCTAGACTCAGCATTGAATGGCCAAAATAAAAGAGAAGAACAGAATCTATCACAAACACATAGACACTATTAGGTGATAAAGGATAAATGAACTTCACTGGATTAGAACAATGCAGTTTGAGGCCTATTACAAGAGGGTGTTGACACCCTAAAACCAAGCCTAAATAGATGCCCAAATTTATTTTCTAAAAACTATGGTTTCGTCGCTCCCAAAAGTTACATACTAAAATCCTAATTAACGGTTTATTATATATAAGAAAACAATCGTGGAGGGCTTCGCTTTATGTTCTTTCAATTGAGCCCAACGTCAAGTGCTATTTCTTCGTAATGCCATCTCAAAATTGCTAAAAAACGATAAAAAACAAGACATGTTAAAGCACAAATTAGGGCATATTTGCATGATTTAGGAAGGTTATGTAATGATCCCTGAAGTAAAAAGTGTATAAATGAACCTTTATCAAATACTTCGTTACACTTTGGGATTTGCTTGTCCTCAAGAAAATAGGCTTTATACCTAGACAATAGCAAATTGGGTGGCATTTTAACCTACTATTTAAAAGCAGTTTATGTATCACCCCACTCGGGTCGTAGCGGAATGTTTCATTGGGGTGTGCTACTTCCAAAGTACAAATTCAAGCTATATGGAAAGCGAACCATAAATGGACGTTTGAAGACAAGATTTCATTTGATGCCATAGCAAAAATATCAGTGTTAATTACATTAGGTCCCATATGTTTTAAAAGTCAACAAAGACCTTATTAATTAAACAAAGCTCTAATACCCAAAAAGATGACTTGAGTTTTTTTAAAGATAATAAAAAGTTTCATAAACTTTAGATTATTAACACAGAATCCGTCTTCATTGATATCTGCCACGGCTCCCCTCCAATCTTCATACCCTAGGACCTGAAATATTTTCTATGCTAAAAGTCAACACAAGGTTGAGGGCAAAATCATAGGGTTAGTCAGTAAAAAGGGTGGTCATAACCAAGATCGAAGTAATTGTAGACTCTGAAACACTATTCGAAGTCCTAAAAACGTTTATTATTGCACACTAAGCTCATGACACCGCAAGCCTTAACGTACTTCTAGAATAGTTTGGATTGCCCCACAAAAAGTTATATAGATGTCTTGCCAAACACAACCGGACACTTCTAATGTTTAAATGCACCTGATCAAAAACTAGTGACCCAAGGAGATGGTGGGGATTGTTTGTCCCGATAGATCATATCCCTTAACACTAGCGCTCACTATAATAGGCAATTGACAGTTTCTTGATAAGTCAGGGACCTTCTCACCGCCACTAAGGTAACTTAGGAATTAATAATCATGCAGTAATTGGATAGCATTACATTTGAACAACACTTGTTGTCCGTAGTAAATGACATATGATGTCTAAAATGTCACCGTTTCAAATATAGGTATTTCACGATCTCAATCATGTAGTAAACAAATCAAGTTTAGTAAAATAACCATGGTGAATGGCTTACGTATAGAAAATCAATAAGTTTATGTGGTAAAACGAGGCATGTTATTCCCTCGCGGGTTATAAAATTTGAAAACGATTAAATGCGAAGACTATGAACTCAACATCAAAAGATATTTGTAGGTTAATTGTATTGTAATAAAATATACAAGTTTGTATACGAGCATGTCATTCTCCCGCCCAAAACATCGTTTAAAAACAAGTAAAATAGGGGCTATGAAACTCACAAAGTATTGAAATAGGTAATGTACATGCAGTAAATTATACAAGTTTGTAAAACGAGCATGTATTTCCCTCGGGGTTTATATACACTTGATAAGACTTTATTGCGAGGAGACTTATGCAACTATCACAAAGTATTGAAAGGTAATTGGTTATTGTAGTAAAAATACAAGTTTGTAAAAGAGGCATGCTTCTCCCACAAAACAGTTGTAAAACAAGTAAAATATGGGCTATGAAAATTCTCTCGGTGAATGAGAATTCAACAAGTATTCACAATAAGAATAAAATGCGTCACGAAGGAATCCGAAGGCAACCTAATCCAATATAGGTCGTATAAGTACCGAGTACTTGAATATAATCTTATAGTTGTTACATCGTACTATCGTTCGGGCTATCATAATTTAAGAGGTCATGACATGACGTTCGAGGAGTTAGGACACTTTAAATCGTAAATCCAACAACTCGTCGAAACGCCATACGGAAGAGGCCTCAGATTATGTATACTCCCTAGGATAATATAGTATTTGATAACCACATAATAGTCTATATAGCTCAATCAACCAATAAGGTTTGGTTAAAATTGGGTTTATACCAAGTTTAAAGCGTTTATAATTATAGTTTTAGTGTATACTGGCGTAACTTTCGCGGTTTTAAACCCGATTCTCGATGGTTTCTTATGATCCATTCTTTTCGTTTATTAAGACGGAAGGTGTTATCGAAATTTTTTAAAAAATTTGACATTTTCATAAATTTAGTCCTGTGAACAGTAAACTTTTACTATTACATAACAGACATGAGTTTTTTAAAAGTTTAAAATTTAGTGTTTGTGTCGTTAAACCGTTAAATGCTCGTATTTTATTCGTTATAGCTTCGTTTTTAATGATTACTTTCGAGGACGTTTCGTATTTGAAAGTTTATTTATATTATGAGGGTTTACATAACATATATAACTTTCTGTTGTGAATAGTAACTTTTATAAAAAATAGGTTTTATAAAGTAATAATCTGTTGTAAAATGCGAAATTCATAACTAGTTCGTTATTAATTGAGAAATTATGATTCTTATCCTTTTTGGAATCCTAAATATGTGTTTGATTTATATAAACAATATCATCACTTGTGTTTATAATTTTTATTAAACAATGTTTTTTATAAAAATTTACTTGCTGATCTTCGTTTATTAAAGTAGTAACTCGTTTTTAACGGATCTTTTGCAGTTATTTATCCGTTTAACACGTTTCTTACTTTTTCGGAATCGTAGTTTAGTGTTATGTATTATCTTATAAAAATATAAATTAAGTATGTTTTTATACACTTTTGGGACAGAAAGTTTGGGTGACTTTATTAAGTCTATTTTTAACCTTGTTTTTATATTTTACACTTTATAAACTTTAACCACAAGTTGTACAAGTCTTATACTTCCATTATGACTTTATTTTTTGTGTTCATTATGTCATGACCTAAAAGCTTGTTAAAACTATGTTTCGCGCATGAAAAATCCATCGTTTACAAGTTAAACATATACCTAATGGTATTTCACTATATAAATCACATATTCATATTAATCTTATTAAATGAAAGTTCCAAGGGTTCATATAGATAAACCTTAAAGAGATGATGTAGGATGATGACAAATAAATGCTAAACCCTTGTTTCAACCAAAGCTTGTACAATGAAAACCCTAGTTTCACTTTTCTTGATTAATACTTGAAAAAGGTAATCCAATGCTTGGAAACACCTTAGAATATCTTAGGAAGGATGTGTGTAGATGTGTATAGGTTGTATAAAATTTTGTATGGATTATGTAAAGGGGGGTTTGTTTGCCGTGGGTAAAAGGGAGAGAAAAAGGGGAGATGGTTTTGATTTTTCTAAAGTGTTAAGTGTTGTATGAGTTACTACTAGCAAGTATACTTCTTATATAATCACAAGGCTAGTCAAAGATGAAATAGAAGTCCAAGACATAGATGAGTAAAATGGGGAAGACCAAATTGGTCAAAGGGAACAAGGCATGGCTAGGTTTAATGAGGTATGTATGTACATGCTCTAGTTAATATTTGTGTTCTTATGTTCCCCTAGATGGAGGTTATCCCATGGAATTAAGGAAGAATGACTAGAAATATATTTTTTTGTAACTTTTATGTATTGGGTATAAAAGTGGGTATTTGTTGAAGCGTAGAAAAGTTTTGGTGGTTCCGGGTATGCCTAAACGTATTTTATTGCGGAACGTAATCACTTTACGCAACCAATAAAAATAAAATATAAAAAAGTTGATTATTACTTTCGTAAAAATAATATATTGCTTACTTGACGAAAACTTTAATTCGTTTGGTGTCCGTTTACGTTAATTGTTGATTTTTAGTTTACGCGATTTTACTATATAATGAGAATTAAAAGTAAACGTGTAGGAAAAAAAAAATAATTATTAAAATAGATGAAGTCGTAAATGGCCTGAAAATACGGAATGTTACACAAACAGTCTTGAGAATTCTACCCGTTGGTTGCCACCTAAGACAAGATCTAGGAGTCCTTGTTTTCTCAAGGACAGTGGTAGTCTTTTTGTGTGAAAACCTATGTCCTGTCGGGATCTGTCTTTCTGATTTCTTAGATGCACTTGACTTTTCTACGGGCATATATCTCTTTGTTGTCTTATGAGATTTTACATCCAACCTTGAGAGGTATTCTAAGACGCATTCATCATGATTTGCACTGTAAAGGCACTTTTTGCATGTAGGACATTGCAAGTCATTGAAAATGGAAACAGAAACGGATGGAATATATTTGGGGTGGCTATTTTGGGTGAATTTGGGGTGAAATAGTTAGCTAATTATTTATAAGAATACATGCTGATTGGGTTGCTATGCCAAAGACTCAGACAAAGATATACAAACTCTACACAACTCTACATCAATCTCTTTTCTTTTTCTTTTCTATATATATATATATATATATATATATATATATATATATAAAATAATACATCATAACTTGGGGTTTATATATGCACCCCTACACTTGAGTTTTAGAACTCAATAATGTACATCAACTATAGACACCGAAAAAAAAAAAAAAGAATTGAGGGGGATCAACATAAAATAGAGATCATTTGACAAACATATAAGGGTATTGATTTAACTTTTCTTCCCCATTATTCCACGAAATAAATACTACCATGAATCCTAATCGTCCCAAAACTGTATTTACAAGGATAAGGACTTAGCAACCGTCTACTCAATAATTAACTTGGGTTAGAGCAATAATGTACTAAAAGTGAGTACATACAAGGTAGGCTAAGGCAATTTAGGTGTAACACTTGGTTTAAGGGTTAACAATGCTCTTCATTAATAGTCCGGCTTAACCAGAAAAGTACGAGAACTGTAAAAAGGATAGGCTCGAAGGGTTGTACTATGGGAGTCTTGCACTAAAAATGAGTGCGAAGCACGGGTGTGGGATAGTTATATGATCGTTGTGACCATCATAACAAATACAGGTTTCAAACATGGGTTAATCCTAGTGCCTCTTATCATTTAGCAAATCATAATACTTACTACGCGATCTCGGGATGCATCACAAAAACAAGTTCTAGAATTTAATATACTACCGGTACACACATATAATTTAATACCGATACCAATGCTCCAAAAAAGGCGACAAAGACCATACGTTCACAACTGTAATGACAGAATAGACGCATATGACTGCATTCGAACCTTAACTCGAGAAAGCTAAAGGTATAAACTATCTTGGGCATCAAAAATGGATACCCGAATTCCTAAAGATCTAAAGGCGAACCTTACATTTTTTTTGGTGGAATTCTGAGGGTTTTTGTGCTAGTCATATAAGTTCCTATCCATGAGATGCAATTAATACTCAGTTTTCGTCGGTATGTGTCATAAAAAAATTTAAACCTTTTACGCTATGTTTTGATATATTACCCATCATTTTAAAGACAAAGTAAATGGCAATTGAAAGAATAGTTTCTAAGGCTTATTTCCCCCTACACTTAAGTTGAACATTATCAATGTTCTTTAGAAGTACCCGTAAAACGAATAAAGGGAAAAGAAAACAAGTAAAAGAAACTAGTACTCCCCTGGTTTGCTCAATAACGGTGAAGAAACATGCGATAACTGGTTAAATCGTCCTCTAAGAATCGTCTAATGAAACTTCCTAAGAACTTTCAAGCTTCTTCTCATAAAATATAACCTGTAAATCAAAGACAAAGACAACTACACCTAGCGTAAAATCGGCGGGATATGATATATATAATGAAACTTTTAGGGTTGACTCTATGAAAGCAGTAAAGATAGGATGAAAGTGATGATATAATTCTAGGTTTCTGCAGGTTTATAAGAAAAATACAAATTTTAGAGATCGTGCAAAATTATTTTTCAAAAATAATAGAAAAAGTTCAAATTTTCATAAGTCTGGGGTGGGGGTTTGACGCCGTCAAGAAAAATCCTGACGCGGTCGCTTGACAATCCAGACGACGTCGCGCTATTTTTTAACGCCGTCTCCATATACTGTGAAAACTTCTCATTCGTTTTTCAGGAAAATTTTCCTACACTTAATCTTATTAGTTATTTCCTGTAGAAAATACTGCATAAAACCTGGAAATTAATCATTACAATCATATGACTCGAAACTGACGCGAATTAATCTAAACAATTTATTTTATAAGTTTGAATAGGTTCTTATAAACCGAATAATCTCCCCTCCACTTATTTTATGCAAAATACCTTTGATTGTAAATAAGACGAAGTTAAAAACAAAACAAAGCATTATTACAAAATAAATTTCAAACATACAAGAATAAACGATAAAAAATTAATACACAAGATACTCCTAAATGCGGGAAAATAAATATTGGGTTGCCTCCCAAAAATGCTTTTCTTTATTGTTGAGTCTTGTAGCTAGACTCGAAGTCACACGTCCTCATGTGACTTTGTGTAGGCTCGCATGCCCCCAGATGATCCATTCTTTTATACTTTCATCCACTTGGTATTAGGGACCTAGGTTCAAACAATTTTTGTACATAAATTTGTTCTTCTCGTAAGCATTCCTAAATCCGTTAGTTAGATCTCTTTGACTTAGCACGAGGATGGGTGGGATCTTACTCTATGATACGTGCCCCCAACTTTTAAACCTCGGTATAGCGTAGGGAATTTGGAATGTGTAGTTGTCAAAGATCCTAGTGAAAGACATTAATCCCTTAGCACAATCATATTCAAGTTTAGTGACTTTTCTAAAGGGTTTGCCCATCACAACTTCCACCATATCTCTTAGGATGAATTCTCTTATGTCTCTAATATCACAAAATCCGTGATGTAAGTGAAGCTCCATACGAACACATAGACATCCCTAACAATGGTAACTAAGTTCTTCCTAGTACTTTTTAATCCTTTTACCATTATAATATTGTAGGCTTTACGCATAATAATGTTTATTGGTAAAAAGGGGTCAAAGTAGGCGACAAACTTCCTAAAGCCGATCATACATTGGAATGCCAAGTTATCCCCATCGAAACTATTAATTGCCCTTTGGCGGCATAATTGTCCTGCATTACCATATTCTTCTAGCTCATTTAGGACTTCACCATCATCAGAGTCGTCATCCGAATCTAGAAAGGAGAAACAAGTGGTGTATCTACCGATTCGTTATCGTGCTCAAGGTCATCTACATCAATTTCATTAGGTTGGTGTGTGAAACCATTAAGGAATCGGTCAATGTTCTCTAGGCGAGTATCGATGTAGGTCGAGATTGTTTGTAGCTCGTTGAGCTCTTAGACAATCTTTGCGCGAAGCGCAGTTGGTAGGACAGGTGGTTATTGGTCGGTGGTGGATTCACGTTCTCCATAATGAAGAATGGAACAGTCAATGAAAATTACAAAACAAACAAACAAAGAAGAGATAGTCTATGCGAAAGCTAATATACTGAAAATAAAAATCTCACTTGATAGGAATCAAGACAGAAGTAGAAAACCTAAAGTTAAACAATGGTCGAAAACCTAAAAATATTCCCCGGCAGCAGGTGCCAAAAACTTGATTGATACGGTTGTCGTAAATGACTTACACAAGGAAGTTTTAAACCTCACTTGGCAGTGTACCTAACCGTTGTAGGTATTTTAGGCAAGACTCGGGGGTTTTATCGTTCTCTAGGGAATAGGTTGGGAAGGCCTCAAGCAGTATATAATAGAGGTTTGGGGTTTAACGAGAAGATTATTTTTTGTATTTTTATCGTTTTTATGAGAATCAATGTAAATATCATGGTTTGAGAGGTTGGGTTGGTTAAACTAATAATTAACTAAACATAAATTCTAAAAACTAATTTTGGTGACTCAACATTATATGAGAAACGAAGTATTTAACTTTAATCATTAGCACTACTCCTCAGATTCCTTCTTTAATCTTGTTGCTGTTGTCATAGTTGTTGTAGATATAAGTATGACCATTTTCCTAAGTCATTAACGTATTTACACGAACCCGCCTTTTACGTCTATTAATATTTCGTTAAGGCAATGCAACAAGTTAAGGTAGCATGAAGACTATTTACAGGCCCACTTAGAGTATTTTTAAATGAAATTGAAATATCTTAAGATGGGTTCAACATATCTACGGGTAAAGATTGTTGAGGACAGTTACCGTTGGTATCTTTTTCTACACACTCGCGTTTCCCTAAATTGTCTATGTCTATTTCTATATCTATGGTATTTTTTAAAGCCTAACAAGTAACATCTAGCACAAGAACGAAAAACATTAAAAGGAATCTACAAATCTAAGTTCATGTAATCATACAGTACACTACGAATTTAGATCTAGACTTGCATGGCAAATAAAGGAGAAGAAACATGAAATCTATCAGAAAACACATAGACATATTCAGTTAATATAAGGATAACTGTACTTCACATGATTAAATCATGCAAGATAAGGCTATTACAAGAGGGTTTTGAACCCTAAAACGTGCCTAAGGCTACCAAATCGTTTTCTAAAAAATAGGGTTTTCTTCTCAAAAAGTTACACACTAAAACCCTAAAAACGGATTTGTATATATAAGAAAACAAGCGCAACGACGTCGCTTTATGTTCCTGAGGCCCTTGTGCCGCAATGGTCTTCTAGGGTTTTTTAAGTCGGCTTTGTTCTGACGCCGTCTTGAATTCTATAACGCAGTCACTTGATAACATTAACGCTGTCGCTTGTAATTGGACAACGCGTATTCACGCACTGTTATGCTTTTCGTTAAAAAAAGTTGTTGTAGAGTCGTAGTCTTTATCCGTCCACTTATCCAATTGAGAACAAGTTACGTGTATTTACTCCCAAATGGCATCAAAAATTGCCTTAAAAACACAAAAATGAAAATGAATTAAGCAACATAATTTGGGGCATTTATTTGATAATTTAGGAGGATTATTTATATGACCTTGAAAAAAAGTGTTTAAAATGACACCTCATCAGAGGCCCTTAGGAAAAGTGACAAAGTGTAAAAAAATTTATTAACCCTCGCCTTAAACCATAAGTTGGATGAATTAATAGAATCACTTAAGTCACTACCTAAGGAAACAAATAAGGAGGATTTAGCCAAACATAAGTATTGTGAACAACAAGAACTAGGTTTTGAAAATGCGAACTTTGAATCTCAAGCCCCTCCATCATTTGATGTATACATACTGCTCGTGACTTACCCAGAAGAAGTAGATGAGACTATAGGAATCTTGATGGGAGGAGAACAATTTTGGACATACGAAAACTAGAGGGATTTAGGATTGAAATTCTTGTGTCATGGACTCTTTCTAGTTATAGGGAAATTCCTAGTGTTATGAACTGGAGCCTCAACTTTTACCCAATTTTCCACCCTTAGATGTAAATATATGAGATAAAAGAGGAACTGACCCACCCATCAACCCATATAGTCCGGGTAGTTTTAGGATGAAGGTAGTAAAACCCCTGACCATTCATACACCACCTTCACCTCACGTGGCATACTTCCATCGAAATGGTGTGTATCGCGCTATCAACAACATTTAACACTTAAGTGTAGGGGAAACCTACCTTTTCTGCGTCAAATAAGCGTAGAGTCAGGCTCGTGACTAGAATAAAAACATGCGCTTCTTGGGAGGCAACCCAAGCATTTTAATTTTCTTGCTTTTATTGTCTAGTGGTTTTAATTTTTAGGTTGTTTCGTGTGTAGCTTTTGGATTTATTAATTTTTTGAATGATTGGGTCTTGTCTATGTACATTTTTGCTTTATTTTTGCTTTTGACTTCGTCTCATTGGTAATTAAAGGTACTTTGTATTAAATAAGTGTATGAGAGATCATATGTGGTTATTATGAACCTAAATTGATTATGTGATGATTCATGATTAATTTCTATGCATGCTTTGTTTGTTTGTGTCAAGTAATTATGGATACATTTTATGAATTTTTACAGGAAATTTGGACATTGATGTGTCGTTGTGTGGTTGTAAATTATGATTCAAGTTTTAAATTTATATTTGCCGACTTAACCAAAAAACAACCTAAGAGCGAGAGAACTTGTCATGTATTAACTACTTTGGGTTTTTTCTAATCTAAGTTTGTTCCTATTCTATGATACTTCCACTATGCTTAATTCCTTAAATCATAATGAGATTAAATAAGCGGGGGTTTTCATCCTAGAGGAATGGCATGGTTTTTGGTGACTAAATCAATTCAAAGTCACTAAAACTCTCGCAAGCCAAATTTAGCTAGAAGATAAAAGAGCGGTCTAGTCAAATATAGGAAAACTATATTAACCATTATTAATCCAATCATCACATTGGTTTGTTTATTTAGTGCAATGATTACTTATCTCGAAGCGGAATATCATTCTTAGACATACGGCCGTGATTATTCCGATAAAAGAACTTGAAACATAGAATAATGTCACTATTTTAAAGCATCCGACATAAAAACATACTTATTTGTTGATTATAATCTGTCTTAGGGATTAAAGCCAAATTGTGATTCTTCGTTAAACACTTGCTCATGTGAGACTTTACCTACTACTGCTTTAATGGGCATTCATACACTAATAGTCTATCAACCAAGTCTTTTAACCAATAAAGTATGAACGTACTTTTTGATACCATGTCCACTTATGGTCAAACTAAGCTCACAATCCTAACGGGGAAATGATAGGTCGAGTTAATTATGATCCTATGGGTCTTGATGTATAAAATCACTCTTATGGGACGAGACTATCCCAACTTCTCGATTACTTGGTTGTATCACTAAGATCCAGTTTAATGACTAGGTCGCATACAAAAGGCACGTAATCAAGTATAAAATGATAAACATAAACAAACAATCAATGGATAAATTTAGAAAGCGAGTGATACAAACAAACCTAAACATGAATATCGTACTAATATATGGCTAAAAACCCGAAAGGTATTAGCCTTAAACATAATAAATTAATACAAAAGTAAATAATTTAGCCAGGTAAAACTAACCGACAGTTAATGGAATGATACCAAAAAATAAATGATTACGAAAAGTATAAGAAATTACACATTGTACTTCACTATGGAAATTAATCGCGTTGCTCGACCTACTTTATGCTCTTTTTCTCTCTTAAAATCAACTTTTGTGGTTTAGATAGACATTCTATGATTTAGCACATCTTAATACTCATTTTGAACTGTTTTCTATTTATAGGTTATGGACATATGGTCGATACTAGCTTACCAAAGTCTTGGCAAAACGGGTATTCGTGGGTTTATTAGAGTAGTGGACACACGTTTGATATCTTATTGTAATTTTTATTTAATATAGCATTGACACGGGTATTGCCCTTGCTTCTAGATACTGCGTATTGGATCTTGTTTCTTCGTGAGTCTTTGGTGAGTGCAGGCACATATTAACGTCTATATTTCCTTTATTGGATACGGCGTTGCATTTAGTTGTTAGAACAAGTAATATTTAATATCTTTGTTTAAGTCTAGAATGCGTTGCCTTTTTGTTAAATTTCAACAAGTTAATCTATTATTACTACCGATTCTAAATACAAACGAATTAGAGTAACAATTCGTTGACAATAATTTTAATAAAAGGGTTAATTACATGAGATAATTGATGCTATAAAATAGACATTATTTGATGTCATCAGACATCAATAGATAAGATTTTTTTAGAAATTTTTCTCAGACGGCGTTAAGATTTAATCTTGATGCCGTCAGGCACTGTAGCACAGAAAATTTTGCGCTTTTCGAATTTTTAAAACAAAAACTTATTTTTTGTATAATTTCCATATTTTCAAAATCCACACTTTCTTGTATGATATTTATAATTCGTGTCACAAGTATTCTATCCTTTATTTTAGTTTGTTTCTAAGTATGGAATTACATCTTGTTATGATCTATCTTGGTTCGGTTTTATGTTGGGTATAGTTGGTTTTGCCTTTGATTTATAGGTTATATTAGATTAGAAGAATCCAGAAGTTCTTTGGATATTCACTTGGAGGATTCTTGGATGATGATTTAGCCACTTTATCTTGTTTCTTCTCCAATATTGAGCAAAACTAGGGGAGTACTAGTTTCTTTTACTTTTTCTTTTTCCCTTTATTTGTTTTTTGAGTGCTTGTAAGAACATTGGGGACAATGTTCAAAATAAGTGTAGGAGGGTTAAAGCCTTAGAAACTATTTCTTCATTTTCCTTTGATTTGTCCTTAAAAAGATGAGTAATATACTGAAACGTAGCGTAGACGGTAATTTTGGCCCAAATTTAATTTTTTATGGCACATACCGATGAAAACCTGGTATTATTAGCGTTTCATGGATAGGAATTATATGACTAGCATAAAAACCGTACCACTCTAAAAACTTTCACCCAAAAAATGTGAGGTTCACCCCTAGATCTTTAGGAATACAAGCATCCATCTTTGGTGCTTAAGATAGTTTTAACCTTTAGCTTGCTCGAGTTAAGGAATGAGCAATCATATGTGTCGCGTTCATGGATTTGATCGTGCATGTGTGGTTTTGTCGCTTTTTCAGGAGCATTGGTATCGATTAAAATTATATCAGTGTACCGGTATTATATTAAATTCTAGAACTTGTTTTTGTGATTCATCTCGAAACTGCTGGTGAGATCATATTCGTATGATTAGGATTAGCTAAATGATAAGAGGCGCTAGGATTAACCTATGTTTTAGCCTGTATTTTGTATAGTTATGATGGTATCCCCGGTCATATAACTACCCCCACACCCTTGCAACGCACTCACTTTTAGTGTGAGATACCCCTAGTACACCCCTCAAAGCCTATCCTTTTCGTGGTTCTCGTAATTTTCTGATGGATCCCGAATTATTAATGAACAACATTGTTTTCACCCCACCAATATGTTACACCCAAATCGTCTTAGCTTTTCTTGTATGTACTCGTTTTTAGTACATTATTGTTATTACATTTGTAAACCCCAGTTAATTGTTTGCTTAAGTACATGGTTGCTAAGTCGAGTCATTATCAGTGTATACAATTTTAGGACGATTAGGATTCATGGTAGTTTATATTTTATGGAGAAATAAGGAAGAAAGTCAAATTATTACCCTCATACGTGCTTAATACACTCTATGTTATTTTGATCCATCTGATTCAGGTCATTAGTTAGTTTATATTTATGATTTTTAAAAACTCAAGTGTAGGGGTGCAATTATAAACCCCAAGTCATGTATTATTATGTTTTAGCAAATGGTGAGGCAAAAGTGTATGAAAAAAATGTATATAAAAAAAAGAAAAATAAAAAAAAAGTATATAAAAAAAGAGAAAAAAATGCACGGGCTGCCATTTTGCTTATGTTTATGTTTATATCAGATAGTGTCTAGAAAGAAAAGAAAGAGTTTGATGTAGAGTTTTGTATATCTTTGTCCAAGTATGGTCGAGTCTTGGCTTAACAACGCCTTATACATGTATTTTTGTGAATGATTGACTTGCCACCAGTAAATTCCCCAAATATCCCCTAAGCATGTTTCCTTTACCCTTCACCTATACATCACAACCCTTTAAAGACCTCTTTGATAGTAATTCAGATCTTTTATCAAGCCTATGGTAATTTATATGCTATGACAGGTAATGAGTGTTAATTTTTCGTTTCCCATATTGTTATAATTCATTATACACTTGAGAGAAAGAGAGAATCCAAACACTTATGTGAGGTGCTAGTATACAATTTCTGTACTTTTAATTACGAGGTCTAATTGGTTGTGTCATAAATCATCTTTAAAAAGTAAGTTAAGGGTTCGTTTGGTAGGATGTAATGAAATATTAATGAATGGAATAAGCGACGTAATGAAATAAATAATGTAATGTAATAATTCATTACCCTTATTAATAATGTTTGGTTGGTATTTGGCCATAATTGCATGTTTCGTCCTAACGTACGAAAGTGCTAGATCGTCCTTGTGGGGGAAACCTTTGGTGCAAGTTTCGTCCCTGTGGGGTTATTATTTAGGGAATATTTTGTGCAAAGTTTCGTCCCTATGGGGACTGATACTTGCACTTATGTTCCCTATTATGGTACTGATCGTTGCCACTTTCATAACGTTTGGGACGAAACATGCAATTTTGCTAAACTTTTGGGAAGATTTATGCAATTTACTCCACTTTTTTGGGGTCATAAAACCCCTCCAATGTAAAACCACACGATTTATGCGTCACTTACTATTTCCTGTTCATATTTTTTTTTAGAATTCTTGAAGTGGTTTACTTTTACATTTTAGTCGATTTTTATCAAAATCGTCGATTCTAAAATTTTCGCGAATCATATAATTGAAGTTTATCCGTTTTTAACGACCAAGAAATCAACGACTTTGTATTTTTGTCTAGAGAGCTTAATTATTTAATTTTTATATTTTCCAGCTTATTTTGTGTTTTTAGTCGAAACCGCGTCAAAATTTTGTTTTAGTAACTTGTGATGCGTTAAATAACTAATCGGACCGGACCTTAAGTATCATAAACTAGATAACAAGAACTGGGCCAAGCGCACTCCCTTCCCCCTCCTTCTGTATGTCGACCAGCCAAACAAGCCCCCCTTTTTATTTTATTTTTAGCAACTAGAATTATGTAAGGACACTTATTCATGTTTTAAAAACACAGTATAATTTTTTTTCCTCATTCCTTACACACATAAGAAAACCAACGACTCTTTCCTCCCTCTTCCTCCTGTGTTCGTCGTCCCAACACCAAACCCCCATCATCATCACCAAAAATTCAATTAATCACTTCCAATCTACTCAAAAATCATTCCTACATAAAACCCCATCAATCCTTTCCACTAAAATCCACCATGCATCAAGATTGATGATTTCTTGATTTTCAATAGATTTTTGATTCTTGGGGTTTTGATTAAATTAAGTGCAACAAGATTATCAAAGGATTAATTATAAGGGTTTTTAAGCAAGTTTGGGTGAAGTGAAAGTTGATTTGGGTCTTGTTCTTGGTCCTCCTAACCTACGACAACAAACACACCCTTATTAGGGTTTGTGTTTGATTTTTATCTTCCTTTCTATTACATTGTATGCCCTTTTTATTTCCTTTTTGATTGGTTTTACATATATATAAGCATGCATGTTCTTATTGTATTTGATCTTGGTTTGATCATGTACTTAAGGTTTAATGATTATGAAATATGTTTATAAGTTATGTTTTGGCATTGCATTGGATTAATTGGTGATTTGGATGAGTTTTGGATTGGTTTAGAGGTAGAATATAAGAACAATTTTAAATCAGTAGATAAACGTGGGTATTTCTAAACATTTTTGGTCTGGAGCCTATCATTAAATTACATGGTTGGATAGATATAGTTCTAAGGTTCATGTGGCTAATTGGATGGTTTATCAACTCCTCCGGATGAGGGAGGTATGGCCAAATTACTAAAACTAGTCAAAATCTGAGTCTCGGACTTCTTTGGGTGAAAAGTCCAAAAATTTGTACTATAACATATAAATATGAATAACTGTAGGCGATAGGTAAACATTTAAGTTAAATATGAGTGGTGGTTTTAGCCCTTACGGATAAACGGTTTGGGAAATACGCCAAAATTAGTGTTTGGTGGAAAAACTTAGGACTGTTACAGACCAGAAGTATAAAAGGGTTAATTACAGAAAACGTTTAGCCTGAGAAGGTCTGGATTATTTGATGGGGTTGTAGAAATAAGTTCAAGGTATATATTTCGAGTTGGCTAGAGCCATATCTCTCCTGGATGTGTGGAAGATTTGTCCCGTTTTACGGAAACTAGTCGATTCTGGAACACCGTTTGGAAAACAAGTTTAACACCAGATTTTTGCGCTAAAGTGTTAGGTTTAAAAACATGGTTCAGTAGTATACATCTTAGTCTAACATCTCCAAGTATATTCACTTCAATAGCTATCACGATTTAGGATTTATAGCCGTTTTTGTAAGTAGTTAAAATTCAGAAAACTTTCTGGTTGGGTAGTCCGGTACTAAACTGTTAATTCCTATTGATTGGCAACTAAATAGATGACGAGGCCTAACATTCTGTAAAATAGACTCAAAGTTATTTCCAGGGGTGAAAGCCTCGTATTCATAGCCTTTACGGATTAGGAGATATGGATCCATTAAGTCGGGTTAAATCTAGAATCTGGATTTTTACGCCTTTCTATAAAAGGATAAAAAGTATAGAAAACACATTATTTAAACAAGAGGTTATATAGCGGAAACTTAGTAGGTGTTTAATTAGATATAAACTCAGGTTGTATACCAATTGAGTAATGAAAATACTTTGAGTAAGTCACAATGCAATGCCGTGCATATCTTGAAGACATATCTCATGATTATGTGATTATTTTTTCGTATTGACTTCTTTTATTACACTAAGACGCGTCATGCATTTTTAGGTGGTGCTTAGGCGTACTTTTCTCTCATCCAAAGATTCATCTACTTCTGATCTCCTTGCTAATACGGTGAGTTCATGGCCCCACCTTTTCTCTTTTAATAGTTTTCATAAATTGTTTTTGGGGTGAGAATACATGTTCGTTTTACTAAGAAAACTTATTGATTTCCACTACTTAACCGTTACTTGACTATCTTTATTAAAGCTTAATTTTCTTACTACATGATTTGATATCATTGATTATCTATTTACAAAACCATGAGTTTTGAACACATTATTTGTTTTACTAATAGAACACAAGTGCTTGAAGGGTATGCCTGACCCGATTATGAAATTATCTGCATGAGTCGCTATTGCCAAAGTCCCTAATTTCATGAATCGTCAATTGCCCTATAGGGGTGAACGCTAGTACATTTAATAGATCTATTAGGTTTGACAACCCTGTCCGGGGGTATGAATCTGAGTGTGAGCACCTAGTCAACGAACAATTTGTATTGAGAATCGTAGGTATGAGGCAATAATACCTAGTACTGGGGCAACTGTATTTGCATATGATATGCGTTATTGTCAAGGTTTTGATGTCATGAGCTCAATGCAGTAATGTTGAATTATACTTTGAAATACTGTCGCTGGCTGATCTTAAACCTTGTGGTCCACTACTGAATATTACTTGTTTTATCAAATCACTACTTGGATTTTAGAAATAATACTTTGAAATGTTGTAGCACTGCTTTTCTTACTGAAATATTTACTTGAATTATTTCAATGCTGTTTTTACTTAAACCTATGAATTTACCAACATTATTGTTGACGTTTTTGCATGTATTTTCTTAGGTTATTATCTTGCTAGCTGAGCATTGGGAGCATTCGAGTCGAGTGGATATCAAAACTTTAAGTACTTGGTTTTCTTCACATTCAATAATTGTTTTCTTTAATTTTTACAAATCGAGTCATGTTTGAACGCTTGCTTAATAATAATCGTTTACATTCCAACTTTCATTACATCATACCAAACACTACGTAAATTCCCCCGAATATTGCTATTAACTAGGTAGAAAAACTCATTTGCTTGAGGACAAGCAAATCTCAAGTGTAGGGGTATTTGATGAGGTGTTATTTTATACACTTTTTCGGGGTCATTTAACCCTCTAAATCATGCAAATATGCTCTAAATACGTGCTAAATAGTTTCTTTTTGTATTTTTAGCACTTGGATGGCTTTTGGAGGAAATACACATGACTTGGGCTCATTTTGGGAAGAAATGGATGAGATTACAACTCTACACCAAATTCGATGGCAAAAATCCATACAATTGCTCAAGATGGCGTCGCGATTCCTTACGACGGCATCAAGACGTCAAAGAGAAGGCGTCAGGCTTTCTTGTGATGGCGTCTGAAGTAGCTGACTTAAAAAAAGCCCTAGAAGATTCAGCGTAGAGACGACGTCTGGATTTACCAAAGACGTCATCGTGGTTGTTTTATTATAAATACAAACTCATTATTTAAGGTTTTAGGGTGGAACTCGGGGAGTAACTTTTAGGGAACGAATATTATCAGTATTTGGGTTGTTTTTAGGGATCTTAAACCCTCTTCTATCCACCTCAACTCCATGTTTTAATCAAGTGAAGTTCATCTATCCCTTTAGTCTTTGAATGTGTCTTGTTATCTGATTGAATATTACATAGATGACAGATTTAGTTCGTTCATGAATTAGGAAATACTTACACTTAACATCACAAGCATGACAAAGCAATAGGATTAGGAAGAGCAAACTAAGGAATAGTGCATGATTAAGTAAACACGATTGTTTACCTATACGAGTTTCCATAATAGATTAGATTTAGATTAGTTTAATAGTTAATTAGCTTAAAACCAAACCCCTTCAAAACAAATATTTTACTTGCTTTTAAAAAAATATAAAAATACAAAAATAATCTTCTTTCACCCCTTAGACCTTAGTTACATTTTGTTCGAGCCTTCCTAACACTATTCCCCAAGTGAATGATAAATTAAACCCCAAGTCTTGGGGGTTGTAAAACTTGTTGTGCTACAACCGACCGCATCATTAACCTACTCGATAAAGATAGTTTATGGCATAACCGAATAGACCTCGTAATTAAAAGCACAAAAATTATATACTAGCACCTCACATAAGTGTTTGGATTCTCTTATTCTCTCGGGTGTATTAATGAATTATAACAATATAAAAATGAGAAAATAACACTTACTGCCTATCATAGTATATAGATTATCATAAGCTTGATAAAGAATCAAAACCTCTACCACTTTGACGTAAGCACTTAGGAATTACTATCAAAAAGGTCTTTTAAAGGGTTGTAACGTTAGGTGTAGGGTAAAGAACACACTGTTGAGGGATATAGGGGATTTTTGGCTGGTGGCAAGCTAATTATCTACAAGAATACATGTAATAGGTGTTGCTAAGCCAAGACTCAACGAAACTAGGACAAATATATACAACTCTACATCAAACTATTTATTTTTCTTTTCTTGATTTTTCTTGACATAACAATAAGCAAGATGCCAGCCCGTATTTCTAACATATTTTTTTTTCTTTTTTCATTTTTCCTATTTTTTATATACACTTTTGCCATGCAATCTGCTGAACATAAACAACAATATACATGACTTGAATTCATAGTTGCACCCCTACACTTGAGTTTTTACTACTCAACGAAATAAACTAACTAATGACCCGAATTGAGAAGGATCAACAAACATGGAGTATATTAAGCACGTATGGGGTAATATTATGACTTTATTCCCCATTTCTCCATAAAATAAGAAACTGCCATGAATCCCAATCATCCCAAAATTATATACACTAATAATAGACTCGACTTAGTGTGAAGTCTAAAGAATCGTTGTAAGCTCAGATTGTTTAGATCTATATCTAGGAAAAATAACAATGAACATGAAAGAATGCAT